>OY757906.1:5561258-5693758 GCA_963585895.1 Sepioteuthis lessoniana | reverse complement strand
TACCAACATGCCTTACACTAATTCTTTTTCCTAGATGAAGCCGTGTTTCACTTTGTGCCCTTTGAAAAGGCATGAATCCATCTGTCCTCCCACTAGCTATAGGTGAAAAGTAGGGCAGACTGAGTTCTTTAGCATTAGTTAAGCAACCAGTCTAGGATAGGGAAAACTGAATTCAAACCAGCTGTACTCAACTTAAAAATTGACCTTATATCACATCCTGCTGATAGTTTGGTTAAGTTTTATGGCATATCAACTATTGTTGCCAATCCTCTTTACATATTAAATTTATATGATTTATGAACACATTTTGTAGATAACATTCTTAAACAAGCTTGAGCTCTTTTTTTCACACACTTAAATGGTTTCAAGTATTCCTAGATAAGTCACAATCTAACATCAGTCATTTGTTTGCACACTTAGTTTGTTTTATTTGACCCATAAATAGGACCCTATCAGGTACTAACACTCAGGGTCAGAGTGGACTTGGGAGCAATGGCAATGAAGGAGTACTCTACATTCCTCAAATCTCTAAGTCGGAAGCCTCGCCATTAGATGGTTTATGGTCATATGCAGGGCACTCATTGAGGGGAAGAGGTATTACCCCTCTGTAGAGATGCAGTCAGTATATTCTACAGCCCCAGTCGACTAGGCTAACTGCAGATGGTGGAGGTGTAGAGTAAATACATAATTCAAAATAATGTATTCTCACAATGACTCTTAGTATATTATACACTGATATACTTAGACAAGAATCCTCATCTAAGCTGTTATTGTTACAACAGCAAAAGACATTGTGACTAATGATAATAACCAAAATGAGGATACTAGTCTAAGTACAGCAATGCATAATCATAACATTATTCACCAAATACCCATGTCTGTACAGCTAAAGATCCCCTATATTTGCTCAATTTCAACCAAACTTTTAGAAGTTGTTAAAGTGATGTTTGATCCAGTTTGGACTAGATTTTAGATGAGATCTGTTTATCACCCACCAAGTCGTAGCTGTGTCAGTACTATTGAATGGATGCACCACCAGGACACTAAGGAAATTCTCGAAGAAAAAATTAGATGGAACTACACAAAGATGCTACATGCTGTTTTGAACAGATCCTGGAAGCAGATGTATGGTCACTTACCTCCCATCTCCCAAACCAACCAAGTATGGTGGATAAGACATGTTAGAGAAGCAATTCAATCTCATAAGCGATGTTCTCTTATCGACTCCTACACATGGACATGCCAATTTTGGCGGACCAGCAAGGACTTATGTACATCAGCTCTGTGCAGACACTGGATGCAGTGTAGAGGACCAGCCAGGAGTTATGGGTAATAGGGAGAAATGGTGCAAGAAAGTCAGGGAAATCTGTGCCACCAGCACAATATAATGTCTTACTTCCTCCTTCACTATAAGACAGTGTCCATCTCACAGCACTTATCCATTCTCTTGATAATTTTTATGAAAAGGAGATAGCTCTGCCTCTTTCCCTATGTGCACATAACCACTATCATATTCAAGTGTTGAGCTACTAAGAGGAAATCAATTTTATCTTTGTGGTAACCTAACATTAAAAAGAAAAAGACAGAGAAATGTCCTTTTTAAAAATTTAGACTTACACTACTCAGCCAAGTCTGAAAAATAATAAATTAAACTTTTTTTTTTTTTTGCAGTATTCACTGATTTTTGAGGATATCAAAAAGTTCCAAACAAAACACTGTAAACAAGGCAGTAAAGTAACTAAGTAAAGTTGGTCACCATAGTCAAGGGCAACCAGAAGGCTCCCTTTTCAATAGCTACTACATCAAAGCGTAAGGGAGGGTGATACTCCTTTCCCTGGATTGCTCCACTTTACCCTTGATACATACCTTTTATTGCTGAGTGTTAAGCAAGGAGGCATCAAGTACCATTTTTAAAGTCTTTGGTATGACTCAACCTGAGATTGAACACAGGTCTCTCAGCCCATTGGCAAACACTCTACCCACTAGACCAGTGAGCCGGTTAGTAAATAAATTTTAAAAAAAAATAAAATAAAAACACACCTTAAAAATATGAATAACTTATCTAGATTTTAATAAAAAGAGGCTCTATATCCCTTTTTCTTTTTAAGTAATGATCATTATACAGCTGAGGAGTAATCGTGGTAAGTACTACTAGTGATGATAGCATAAGAGAAATTCTAAGTGAATCGGTCAAATATTGCAAAACTTTATCTTACAAGAAGATATCCAAGTGGTTTAATCTTAACATACTTTTTATTGAAAATATTTACAAAAAAAAAAAAAAAAAAAAAAAAAAAAAAAAAAGAAATATAATAAAGCAGCACTTTGTTGCTACTACCATAAGAATTAGAGAATAGTAATCATTTAGTTTAATTTCTTAATTGACAAATATTGTAAAATAGAAATTTCTTTAGAAAAAAAATAAAATTTTAACATTCTTCCCTTAGTCTCAAGCATGTCTGTGATCCAAGTCTTGACCTTTACCCAACATAAGTGAGTACTTGAACTAGTACAATATAAAGCTTTCTTTAATGATTTTGACATTTTGTCTCAATCATGTGAATGAAAGAAAATCAATGTAATCTGTGAATCAATCAGTAAAAGCTAATTCATAATTTTGAAGATAATTTAATAAGGAAATTAATTTAATCTTATGATATTGTGTTAATACCTTCCAGGAAAAGAATAAGTTATAATATAGACATTAAAACATTTAAGGATGGTGAAGATTTTACAATTAAGAAAACACTTGAGAATTTGAACAATGATTTGGGAATTCATTTTTGACTTGCACAAATTTAGCTGACAAGACAGTGGCCTTTAGAAAATAGAAAGCATTTAAGGTCAGAAAATGGATTAATGAAAACATTGTGATAAAAGCAAAAACAATGATATTAATCATCAATTTTTGAATAGCATTCTTTTTATTTTTTATTTTTTCCTCTAGGTTTTATTACAAATATCACATCATTAATCAAAAATCATTGGTAAGCAATGAAGATCAGAAATAAAGAATAGGCCTCAATGGAGATTCAAATCTACATTTTTTTTTTTTCTCCAGGAAACCTCTTTTATTGCTTTCATTCTTTATTTTCCCCAGTTATTTCATCATCTATATTTACTTACACTCACTGTATAATCCAAATATTTTATAACTCAAGTACTGCTAGAATTATGACCACAAAAATTTCTCCAGTTACAAATATGACTTATGGGCATGTTTTTAGCAAATCAGTTTTTTGTAAATATAGAAAATTCATTCTGATGACATGGAAGTGACATTACCTTAGTAAAATAAAAAATTACTCCTAAACCAAACAGCAGCTGATAAGGAAAAAAAAGAAAAATAACTTACCTCTTATCTGAATTTGACAGAATTAGGTTTGCAGCATATTGTCGGTGCTGCAACATTGGTTTAGTAACCCCTATACCAAGGTCTAAAAGTAATGTAATCAAAGTGGATCTAAGTTTAAGGTAGGTCTTTCAAATGTAACACAGAAAAAAAAAAAAAAAAAAAAAGTGCCACATCTAAACCAAATCTTTTTATCTAACTGTATAAAGTAGATATTAAACTAAAAATTTCCAGGCTAGAAATCAACATCATAACCCTTTTATTCCTTGATCTTTTTTTTTTTTTTTTTAAATCCAGTCACCACAAAACCAAAACTTTAAAAAGAATCTTTTACATTTATTTCATCTTATTACAGTTACTTTTTATCCCAACTCTCTCACATTTTACAAAAGGAGTAAGATTAAATTTTTTTAAAAATTGGAAATAAAGACTAAAACTCAAGGCAAGAGGGATGCAAGTTCAAGTCTTGTTTGTTTTTTTTACTTATTTCTGAATGACCATTTATTAATAAATTATGGTCTGAGGAGCTATGATAAAATGCAACAGAAATTAAGATGGGATACAGTCATACTACAATGATGTTTAAAGTTAAGGCTTATTCTTTATTTCTGCTACTTAACAGTCTGACGTGTGTGCTTTAAAAAGTAACAGAAATAAGTTAAAATAAAAACTAATAAAAATGAATAAGAGTAATTGAGAAAAAGATATTTACAAATGGACTAAACATCGGTCTGCCACTATAAGCCCAAACCGAAAAGGCAATCCCTAGAGTGGAAACACACTGACTCACCAAGAAAGAAAAAGTTCCACGTACAGTAGCCAATAAAGAAGGTCATGATGACAGTCTTGAGACATAAAATAACCAATCACTATTAATTTCTTTGAAAAAAGTGCAAGTTTAAACAGTGCTTCCTCTGGCAACTTCTGATGCAAAATTTACCTTATTTATATAAATAAACACTACCAATTATTATTATAACAAGAGATTAAAATCTAATTATGTTTACTTTGTAGATATTTTTAAAATGAAAAATCTGTTATATCATATAATAAGAATGAGTTTGTGTATATTTGCATTTTATTTCCAAGATTAAATAATAGTTATATTTCCAGAAAAATGAATTATCTTTAAAAGAATAAAGAAAAATATAACTGCATGGTTTGAACCACAAATCCCTGGATAGTGGCTAATGTGGTGGACTGGGACATTGATATACCATTAAACAAAGAAACTAAATCTGTTTGAAATTGGTCAATCTACAACAATGAACTAATGATCAAAAAAAGGTAAAAATATTGCATTTGCTACCAGAAAAAAAAAATCCTATGTATGAAAATGTTGATTTACAGCGTATGGATTAGTTTTCAGTTCTGAATAAAAAATCAGATATTTTTCAGCTTATCACTTTAATGTAAGAACGGCTTATACAATTAATAATGATGGTTAAATAAAGATTAAAGAGGGAAAAAAAAATCATAGATGTTATTACTTTTATAAGAATCTTATTTTAACAAGAAAATTTGTATTAATTCCCATTGACTAACAACCTCTTTATGGATTTATAACAAAATCATTAATAATGCATTTAAATTATACATAAAATAGTCATTAAAAGTCTTTCTTCCTGGCTTTTAAATCATTTCTATACTAAAATTGTTATATAATAGCCCTATTCTGTGAGTAATGATTAAATTAATAAATACAAATAATCTTTCTCTTCATTATATTCAATGTATTTCAACAATAAAATCAGGAGCGATTCATTTACAGTATACATACAAATCTGTCTAATTCTTGACTATAGACAATACTTAATTATTACAAGCAGAAATAGCTTTAGTCATTCTCTATACTAAAAAAAATAAATAAATAAATAAATAAAAATTAAAAAAATAAAATAAATGTTGGAACCAATGAGAAGTGGTATAGTTGTGGGGGGTTTCATATTTCCTCTCACTAGCGCCAGAACTTGCTCTGTAGCAGTGTACGCACACACACACACACACACTTAAAATGAACAATAGTTATTTTTAAAAAATGTGTTTAAAGACAATGAGTGAAACAATACAAATCACAGTGAACTTAAAAAGGAAAAATATAAAAGATATTCTTAACTTGTGTATATATTTACCCAACCCCTCTGTCACAGGCAGGATATGACACAAGGTCAATGTTTAAATCCAGTTTTCCTTCTTCTAGAGTGGTTACCTAACCAAAGCTAAAGAACCCAATTTGTCCAACTATTTACCCATAGCCACAGGAGAGCAGATAAATTCAGGCCTTTCCTAAGGGCATTAGCACTAATAGCCTCATATAGGGTTTGACCCCAGGTCGCTAATTCTGTTGCCTATATCAATAGCCATAACAGTAAACATGCTTCCCATTTGATACACAGTGTAACACAAAAGTTAAGACAGAAAGGAAAAATAAAACATTAAAAACACAACCAGAAAAGACTTTTTCATTTGCAAGTAAAAAGACTTCAATAACAAAATCATTTGCATTCTGGATAACTTGCACACCATTACATTGTTAACTTAAAAAAAATAAAGTTAGATAAGATTAAAAAAATATAATAATAAAAAAAATTTATATATATATATATATATATATATATATATATATATATATATATATATATATATATTCACTGCTTAGCCCTAAAGTTAAATTCAACTTCTGAGTTGTGAGATTGCTTAAGTTAACAGCACAGAAAACAAACTTGGTGAGATTAATTCAAATTACAACCAAGACTTTATATTGTCTTTACACTAAAATCATGAATTCATCATTTCTCTCTTCAACTAGAGACAAAATAGCAAACTAGACTACCCTCTCTAGTCTTGGTTTGCAACCATTCTAGGAGAGCAACTCAAAGCCAAGTAGACATGGAATTAGTAACTCCACCTTGTAAAACATACTTGCAGTCCTATGCTTCATAAGGGGTCTGTGGATCCTAGTCATAATAGTAACTCATTTATTGTATTAACTATGTTTGACAGCATTGTTTTCAATGGTTGAGGCACATTTGTTTCTGTGTGCAGTGCATAGTGTATAGAGAAGATTTCTCAATGACAGACCAACTTGCAGCAATTAACATGAATCCATCTAAGTCTACACAGAGAAATAAAAACAACAAAAAAAATGTTAACACAAGTTTAGTAAATTCTATCCAACATATTATACAAGCAACTTGTGTTAAAATCAGCCACAATACAATTCTATAGTAAAAATATTAACAATTCATTTTATATAAAGTCTTACTATTAGCCAAGTCATTTTATATGTAATTATTAGACATAATTAATACAAGTTACATAAATAATTAATTTTCAATAATAGTCTGTTTCAAGAACATTATCACCAGCAAAAAAAGTTATTACTGAGTCATTGCAGATTACAATTTCAGTAGCGAATTTTAAGATCTGAAATGTAACTTTATTTTTTTTAACTGACCAGTACATGTTAGAAAAAAAATCTGCTTATGTGATAACAAGTTTATATCAAACATCAGAGGGCATTAATAGTGCAATGGTTACCATCATAGGAAATGGATACTGCAACCCGAGTTCAAATCCAACAGGAGATTGTTTCATTTCATATAGTGCCAGTACTGTTTGGAAAAGTATGAATCCAACTATTCTCCCTCAAGATATGGGTAAATTTTAAGGCAAACTGAGCTCTTTAACATTTGTAGGGCAACTAGTTTAGAAGAAAGAAAACTGAATTCAAACCTATTAAACCTCATTTAAAAAAAAAAAAAAAAAAAAAAAAAAAAAAAAAAAAAACAACAAGCTGTGTTACATCCTGCTCATACAGAGGGGTTGGGAAATATATATATATATATATATATATATATATAAAACATCAACTGCATCATTGGAATATTTTTTTTCATTGACAATTCACAAAAATTTTGAAGCTGTTAAGCATGAATTGAAGAGCCAAGAGAATAATTGTAATTCACTAAACTTTTTTGTTCATATAAATGGGGTGCCCAGTAAGACTCGAACTCACTCATAATAGTTTGCTAATCTAGCTTGCTAACCATTACACCATCCAAGATGCCTGAGCCAAGAAAATTGTTGGTATGTATCTGATTTCCCAATAAGCCAGAATGCAGCACAAGGCCATTTTATATTGGGGAACCATGCACAAACTGAAGCTTTTTGGCCCTATTGGCATTCCCCTATTGAAGCCCTTCAGACACTAAACAATAAACCCATATCTATAAAGCAGGTAAAGCCTGGGGAGGAGGACAGCCTCCAAAACCAACTGTTCAATATAGAGCTCATTAGTTTGCACAGAGTTAAATGATTTCAAGTATTCCTATTTAATATTAATAATTCTATTTATCAAGTGTTCCAAATTAATACAAATAATTTACACACAACTATATGGTTTTAAATAACCAAGATAATAATCCAAAGTAAATGATTGAACAATTCTATTTGACCCATTGATAGGATCTTAAGAGATCCTGCTACTCCAGGTCAAAGTAGACCAGGAGACTAATGGCAATGAAGAGATATTCCAAATACCCCAAATTTCCAGAACTAGACCCTCACCATCAGATGCAGTTTAGTACAATGTCCAGAACACCCACTTTTTAGGGGTCTTAACCCTCTATAAAGGAACACAGTATATTCTAAGCCCTTCTAACAGGGTGGATATCAATCAGTAATAGGATAAATAATATAGCATGGTACATGAGAGACACTGATTAACAAATTTTTCTTTTATTTGAAAGCTGGCTAGACATTTTGATAAAGATTCAAATCAGATAAAGTTAAATTAAGTTCTAAATAAAAAAAAAAAATAAAAAAAAGTTAGTCAGAAGGCGAGCTCAGCCCATTAATAATCATAAACTTGTTCTTTACCAATCAGAAAGAAAGAAAAAAAAAAAAAAAAAGACCTTTAACTATCAAGAACTAACAACAACCACTACTTTAAGTAGATCTTCAAGGCCAAGTCAACTGACACTACCAATCAGCAACAATCACGTTTTATTTTTTTTAGATTTAACTATTTTTATATTGATTTCCTCAGCTACAAATTGTGTTTTCAAGAAGATCTTAGATATTTTTCAAATTTTTTTTATTAATTTGTTGAAACGATTTTTTTTTTTGCTTGCTTAGACATATGTCTTATGATTACAAATATAATTTGCTTAATATGGTATAAAAAAATGTAAATAAAATATAAAATCATAAAAGATATTACAAGATAAAAGTTATCAATAAATAATTACACTAAAAACAATAAAAAGGAACTGATTTTTTTATAGATTTCAAAAAGGTCACACAAAAAGAAAAAAAATGTTTTCTTTTTCTTTACAAAGATTATTGGGTTTGATATTAGCAACATGTTTACCCATAAATCTACAAATAATATTCTATTAAAATTCAGTGAGACAGATTTTGAATTCATCTATATTTGTCCAAATGGAATTGTAAAGCAAATAACAAAATGACAGAATTTGCTAAAAATCTGCTCAGTAAAATTCTTTTGTTTATTTCTTTGTGACAAATTTAGGAAGATCATAATTAACAGATAAATCTTTTGTATTGTTACTATTAATACTCAGAAAAAAAAAAAAATTATGGATAATTTATTTATGGATCAACACTTATGCCTTGGATCAGAGCATAGTATCCATACACTCTGCCTAGAATTAGAGTGTAATATCTGTACCCATGGAAATACAAAAAAAATCCGTAGAGACAAATGACCAAACTTAGCAATATTTCCATCAAATAAATACTCAAAGATTAAACAAGATTTACATTTACACATTTTGACTCCTTGTTCATCCTCACCATGTACACAATACAACACAACACACTGTGACAGGTGCTCTGACTAACAAGAAATATGTATTAAGCAAAACAAAGTTCATGTCTATATTTCCAAATTTGCATAGTTTAATTATCAACAATTGCTCTGTCAGTAGTGATGGATAATGATCTGATGAGTAAAAGAGGAACACAAAAACACAACTTGCCTGAAGTGTTAGGATCTCTGTTGATTTGTTCTCTCAGTTCACTTGCTGAGGCCATAGAAGTACACACAAATGACCAATGAACACAATCTGCAGTGTAGCTTATTCATTTGAGTTGAAACCAGCTCTTCTTATATCATTAAATTGTTCAATTGCTCTCCATCCACATAACTGCTGGTCTCATGTCACTAAAAAGTGAAAAATCCAGATGCTTTTAGGGGATGGGGTCACTGAATCCCCTGACCATAACTCCCATAGGGGTGGCATTGTCCTGCCAGTCCCTGCCACCACTCAGAAGGCTAATATATCTAGTGATATCTGTCAGTCATGGTTAACTGTGGTTTTTCAGTAGGAATATTAGATCAAACCTATCTAGTTACACCTACCAGAAGAGATGTTGAACTTTATCAACTTGCTTCTTTTTCAGTTGCTGGATTTTTTTTAATAACTTATTTATTGGCACCAGACTACCTTTCATTTACATTTTTACACATGTCTTAGTATGGGATAAAACCAATGGATGCAATGAAGTAACTAGGTTAGGTTTAGTCTTATTGCATATCAACCATTGTAGGTTATTTAATGCTAAATCCTCTTTATACATATATTAGATATATGATTTGTAAACACATTGTTGATAATGTTTTTAAACGAGCCTAAGCTCATTCTTTTGCACATAGTTAAATGGTTCTAAGTATTGCTATGTATAACTAACAATTCAATTAAACATTGGTTATTTGTTTACACAGTTTACAATGGTCAAACAGTTCTATTTGACCCATAGATATGAACCTATCAGGTACTACTACTCGAGGTCAGAGTGGACCTGGGAACAATGACAATGAAGGGGTACACCACATTCCTGAAAGTTCCAAGACTGCAGCCTCACCATCAGATGGTTTAATGTTATATCCATGACACTCATTGAGGGAGTCATACTCCTCTGCACAGATGCAGTCGGTATATTTTACTGCCTCAACTGAAAGTATTTAAAATAGGAAGATTTTGTTTGCCAATCTTTCAAGGATGGAAGATCTGCCTTCCTTGAAAACCAGCTATCAAAATTCTGGCTTTTAACTGGGACTGAACACTAACCTCTAGCACTAATGAGAAATAACAATTTCAGCCACAAAGTACACAAATATAGAACATGGATCTTTATTAATAATCCCCCCCAAGAAAACAAACCTTGGCTAATAAAATTTATTCGGTCACTTCTCTAATTGCTTTCCCTATAAAGTGTCAATATAAACATCAATTCATTTGAGGAGAAAAATTAGAGATTTTAAAAAGAATAATGGATATTTAAAAAGAGAAAAAAAAAGTTCTAAGAAAGAAAACATTTAAGGTTTGAGAAAAAGCTTTCTCCTTTGTATTGCACATTCAGTTTTCATTTTAATTAATTAGATTTAAAAAAAAAAAAAAAAAAAAAAAAAAAAATCAATCTGTCTGTGGATGTTGTTATTGCTTGATTGAATCATTTAAAATAAATAAAGTCTAAGTAGATTCATTGATCATTTTATCAACTAATTGAGTGGGCAGTATGCATTTATAAGCACTAAAGTGGTAAGTATGTTGTTTGTTTTTTTTGTAGATAGATAGATAGATCTGGCTTTATCACAAGTGTCAATGTGTTTTAATGTTATAAAGATTATTTTTTATGCATACTTCCATTTAGATTTAATACATTGTTTATATGTGAGTGTGCACATGTGTGCAAATTTAAAATATATTAGCAAGATTAGTATGAATATGTAATTGCCTTAAGATGCATACTTTTTCTTCATATATAAGTTTGGTTTGGTTTCTTTGTTTAATGGCATATCAACCTTTGTAGGTTATTTAACCCATAGCTGGGAGGATAAAGGGGTTCACACCTTTCCCAAGGGCATTTGTTTGAAAGTGAACGTAATAGTGCAACTGGAGTTCAAACTCACTTGCAATTCTGCAGTTCAGCGCTTTAACCATTACACCACAAGGATACCCCTTCATATATAGTTAAAAAAACACACACAAACTATTTTTCATCTAAAGCCAAGACAGCTGATAGTGGGAACAATTCTGTCTTAGAATTTTCTTTCTTCAATATCCATACAATTCAAAATCCAATAGAGACTTCAATGTAAAATAACAAATTAAAATATATAGCAAATAATTCCATTTACAAGAAAAGCCTTAATAAAAAAAATAAAAAAATTACTCAAAAAATCTGAGTGATTTTTAAAGGTTTTTCTTTTAAATGGTGTGTGTATATATATATATATATATATATATATATATGGTTTGCTATATTCATAAATAAAGAGTACTCAATATCAAGTATAGGCTCAAAGTCAATGATACTTGGTGACAGTTTCTTCCTTATGCAATCATCAGACCAAGATGTAACTGTGTGGTCAGTATCTTTTAATATAATCTTGTGTGATGCATTCTAGAAACTATTTTATACTCGTTTTTCTTTATATCTACAGATATTTTTTGTTTTTCTTTTTCCATGGCTTTATTATATTAATTTTGTGATTTGTTAATTTATTTACCCTTGATATTGAATTTATTATTTTCTGACATTTTTATTCCTCATTATTATTACTACAATTATTTTAATGGCATTCAGATGAGTACTTTGAAAATGAACATTCTTAATGCAATGCATTCTTTTCTTAGAAGGTAGTTTCTTTAATATTTAAATAATTCATGTAAATAAACACACACACGAATGCCTCTAATGTGATGATCTAACTTAGCATTTTGCCTTAAAGTTTAGGTTTACTTATTTTTTTCTTTATAACTCTCTGAAATACTTAGTATTTCTACAAGTCTATTGACAATTTAATAAATAATTTTTGTACTTTTGTCTGAAGTCTACAGAAATATTTTCTGGAAACTTCATTGAATTTTTTACATATACAAAAAAAAAAAAAAAAAAGTGTATATTCCTTAATTGAGTTCAAGCAAAACCGTTCCAGTCAGCCCTCATATATATTTTATAATAACATATCAGTATGGTTAACTATTGGAAAGACTCAAAAATTAAGAGTAGACATAATATAAGATAATATGTTAATGTGATAAGACTTGTTCCAAGTACATGACATTTCTGATCCATTTATATTGTAGATCTGAATCTCAACAGCCACTCACTCTGTGAAACCTAGAACATGCCTATTTTTTTTTATAATTGTGTTTGTAAAGCCCTACTATAGCAAACATATGACAGGTCCCTCCTAGCTAGCTAGCACTTGGATAATGGCTGGTGTTGCACATAACTTGATTCTAGCCTAAAAGAAGTAACATTTTCAAGCTGCTAACCACATCATTTATTCCTCATGATAAACAGGGCCAAGTCACTAAAAGAAAAATTCAGAAAATATTCTATTTAATACGAAGAACACAAAGAAATGGAATTGGTAACCACTGTTCAAGTCCTAGACAAGACTGCATTTCATTTGATACTTATGCTTTTGATAAAGGTATGAATCCATCTGTTCTTCCCTCCCCTCAAGCTATTGGTAAATAGGTTAGGTTATTTGGTTTAATGGCATATAAACCCTTAATGGTTATTTAATGTCAAATCCTGTTTAAATATGATTTTCAAGAGAATAGTTTATAGGTAACAGTTCTTAAACAAACCAAAGCTTATTAGTTTGCACACAGTTGAATGGTTTCAAGTATTGCTAACTAATACTAATAATTCAATTTGATATTAATAAACAGTTCTATTTGACACATAGATGGGACCCTGATAGGTACTCTCACTATGTCTGAGAGGACCTAGGAGTAATAGCCATGAAAAGGTACTACATATTTTGGTACTTATGCATCTATGTTACCGCAAAAAAGCCAAATTTTCCCCGAGCGTTTCCGGAAAGAATCGGAATATGCCAAAATGCCTAGCTAATCATATTCAAGATAAAATAAATCAATCAATTTGTTTACAAAGTTACAAACAAGTGTAAACATGAATTTATCGCAGCTAAGCGAAAATCTACTATGTGCAGAAATGGTGATTCAATTCTGCCAAGAAAAAACCTTATTGGTAAAATTAAAAGTTGCCGGGCATGTGAGCATCCTTGCCACCTAAAAAAAAAAAAAAGGAAAAGTTATGCCTGGAGATGCCATAACACCAAATGCAGAACCTGGATTATAATTAAATTGTTAGGTGAAAGTACAGAATAGTTACAAAACACTCCCCCGCCCCGTGGTACAATAAATACGAAAAACATTATTTAAAAAGACAAAAAAATTCGAACTATTTTTCCATATTTAAAATTACCATTGACTGTTGATTTATTCTTTTTCTCTTGAAAAGGTTGGTAACATTATCCATTAAAAATTGTCTTTCTCTTTCTTTTTCGGTCTTCATGCGTTTTGTCAACAAATTGGTTGACTTATTTTATCGTCTGCTTGCTTAAATTTCGTTCCGATTCTTTCCGTTATCGGCCCGGAAAGGCTCGGGAAAATTCGGCTTTTTTGCGATAACATAGATGCATAAGTACCCATATTTTCCAAAGCTCCAGGACTGGAGCCTCACCATCAGATAGTTGTCATTATCAGGACACTCATTAGGGGGCCTTACTGCTCTGTAGAGATGCACTTTGCATATCCTACAGCCCCAGCCGACTGGGCAAATAGTATGGCATATTGAACCAGTCTTGGTTAGGCGACGAGTTTAGAAAGAAAACACTAAATTCAAATCAGCTTTAATTTGCTTGACCTTGTACCACATCTTGCTCATGAGGGAGGGGTTGGGTGTAAATACATATTCCAAAATAAAAACTACTTTTAAAATTATATGTTTTTTTGTTTGTTTGTTTTTTTAATTGCTTACGGGCATTAGTGAGAAACTTGGATATTTTTACAAGGATTTTCAGTATTTGGAGATATGAGATCTTGCAACTCGTAAATTATTGTAAAAAGATTATTCTATCCATCTTCATGAAACAACGGCAGACCTTAGCTTCTTATATAAGTGCCCTTGATGAATGCTGTCGTCAAATTCATAGAAAACAATTCTAATTTTGATTTGAAAAGAAAACCAATGACCAACCCCATATGTACACAGACCAACAAGCTTTTTTTAAAGGAAAGATTTAACTTTTATTATTGCTCTCTTTACTTACTCAGAGATATTGTTTCTTGTAACGGCATCTTTCATTGAACACACATAAATTATTTCTTCGATAACATTAAAGGATTTATCAAAAGCCATTTCTACCTCCTCTATCGTGTAAGAATTAAAAATATTAAAATTGAAAACAAAATAACCACTATACAATTAAGACTTGATGCTTTTGGAAAAAAAAGAAACCATGTCAAAATCTTGAAAAATTTTTGTGAAGTATTACTTTGTAATGGCATTTTTAGTAAGACTATTTGGAAAATTTACCTCCAATTCCTCACTTTCGGATATAAAATTTACAAGAGAGTTTTTACTCTGAATTGGCCCGAATGTTTTTTGGGTTTTTTTTAGATTAAATAAAGAAAAGTTCAGTGTTAAAATATTCTTATTCAGAAAAATAACCAAATTAAATTAGTTACTTTTTTTTTTTTTGCACGAACTAAAATTTACATTTTGTAAAAACCAAAAGCAATATTACAAATTTGTAGAGCCCGAATTTTTTTTATTTTAGAAAAAAAATCATTGCATATATTTCTTCTTTGTACAAATGTATCTTATGCAAATGTAAATTTCTTACTATCGGCTGCAATTTATTCAACTCGTTTTGCGAGATAAGCTAATGTTTTCAAATATTTGGTGTTTGTTTCCATAAATTCTGTGGTAATGTAAAATAAAAACAAATCAATGTTATACTTACATTTACCATGCAAATAAAAATAAGTTTCAGTCATTTACTTCATTTTTTATTGAATAATTAATTCCCAAAATGTATCTTAAACATTGCTACAATTCACTCATTGTCCATATTTCTTTCCCGCTTAACAACCACTAAAGCTTTCTGCATTCGACTTTTGGCCAATTTGAAAATTTTGGGCAATTAACAGGCCAGTGTTTAGAAAAGAAAAAAAAAGAAACATTTGAATAGCGAATTTAAGTTTAACATTTTTTTTTTAAAGGAAATTTTCGCGGTTGGATTCTACAAGTACCATATATATTCTAAATGTTTTTTTTTTTTTGTTTTTGTTTTTACCGTATTTTAAGTTTTTTCAAATACACACACTTTCTTACTGAGATTTTATCAAGATGGTAGGGGAAATAAAAAAAAAAATAAAAAAGACCCACTTAGAATGACTGTCAATGTCAATTTTGTGTGAGTAAACTGTTAATCAATAAAAGACAATGACTAAAACTTATCTGGATGGTGAATAACCTTTTTTTTTTTTCACGTTACCGTAGATATTTCGTCAGTAGACTATTCGGGATAAGTACTAAAATTTTGAATGAAATTTTTTTAAAAAACTTACCATTCTTTTGACGCCCTTACACACTGAAAGAAGTACCGGTTCAAACTGCATCTGCACTCATATGAAGACGGATACCGACTTCTCGGGGTAACGGGATTTGTCGCACGCCCCACCTAACGGGCAAGTATGGCCCAAGGACCTTTAAAGGAGAGTCCAAGCACAAGACTATCGCCCAGCGACTTCTCCGGGTAATTGGCCGTAACTAACAAATCATTTTTAATAAATGGAACCCGAACCTAAATATTTGAAATCAAATCATTTTCATTGGTTGATAATTCGAGGAATTGGCCAGTTGCATCCAACCTTAATTCATATAAAACGTAACGGATTAATATCGTTCTCCTTCATTTACTATTTTCAATAAATAAATGACAGAAGAAACTTTTTTTTAAATTTGGGCTTATACTGTCAAAAAATTGATTCTATCATTATAGAAAGATAGGATTGTACAAAAACGGGCATGTACTTAAGAATATTTTTGATTTTTTGAAAAAAAAATCCTCCCAAATCGGCAAATTATTGGATTTTCATAAATTTTTCGGCATTTAAAGCAATAAAAGATTAGATTTCTTTTAAAAAAGATTTTTCCTGAAAAATCTGAAGACATTTTTTATTGTTTTGTTGTGATGCGCCAACGCCACTCAATTATTTTGATAATTTGAGGATGCATACAAATGTATTTTTAAAGATAATTCCACGGAAAATAAGATTTTGTTTACATTGTTTGTCTATTTGTAAGTTTATTTTGTATATTAAAAAACGGTCAAAAAAGGTACGATTTAGCTTTTTAAGGCATTTTTTATTTTATTCGTTTTCATTGCTTAATCTTCTAAGGATGCAGTTAATAAAAAAAATCAGATAAAACTTTTTTTTTAAATGTTTAAACTCTTTACTCATTGCAGGTGATTGAGATTTTGTTAATTGATGTAAAAAATAGTGAATAAATTTGACTGTTAGTAAAAAAAAATATTTTATCTGAATGATACTTTTAAGCTTTATTTTTTGAGTGTGGATTTTCATGGGACAATGTTTTTTTTCTACGGAGGCGTGCAAGAGAACCAATATTCTGAGAATTTATTGACATAAAAACACTGATTATTATGCTTTTGATCATTCATACTTTAAAAGTAAAGGGGCTTGGCTTGTCACTAATAAATCATAACATTGCCGATAAAAAGAGCGTCTTTTTGTACATGTCTACAGAAAGTCATAAAGGGCTACAGGTTGCCCATAATTTATATAAATCATAAAATTTTCGAACCAAATTTATTCATACAAATAGCCAATGACTATCAAAATTTAAACATAGATGACATCTATTTTAGCTTAATTGTAAAAATTTGCTTTTGAAGAAAGACTCGTTCACTGAGAGAAGAGCAACGGTTTGCTATTCTAATAACAGAGTCACGGGTTGTAAAGTATTTTTTGGTTCACCTAACTAGAGGGTGACAGAAAGAGACGGCGCTGTTCTTATGGCCATCGGATTGGCCGAAACGGTGGGTTTGCTGCTGTTGCTGCTGCTGCTGCTGCTGCTGCTGCTGCTATTATAGTGGCGGAAGAGTCAAGAGTTCTTTTTTGGAAGTGCGAGAAGGAAGAAAAATTTCTGTCACTTTTCTCGAAAACATCTCGTTGGATAAATCTCGTCATGGAGATGGCTCGTGCAAAATGTTTATTTTAAATGGCCTGTAGGGGTAACATGTTGTTTGGTAGATATGTTACTCTCCAATTTGTAGTGGTGTATGGGTTTTTGCTTTTAGCTATTATTTCCCAAACCATTTATTGTTTGGTTTATATTTGTTAAAGGGAAACGAAGTAAAAATATGTAAAACGATGCGTACAAAAAGAATATTTTGAACAAAGCAGTACAAACAAATTCAAATGTATATATCAATAATACATTCAATGAAATATTTCAAAACATTACTAGTGTTCTAATACTGTTCGTTAAATATTCCTGTGTGTGTATGTGTGTGTAACTAACACTAATACTACAAAAAAAAAAAGACTAAATAACAAAAGTGTCCTATGCGCGTTGACCAAGAATTACTACTGAATTTTAATAGTGTATGTTAGGAGGAACGTGTCTTCTCCCATGTTGGTTGTTAGTTTCTTTCTGTGGTTTGACGAAATTTCTGTGTTCGAGGCTGGAAAAAGTCTCACCGAAAAAGTATAACAAGGAAGGGAATGGTTGCAGAAAGTATACATTTTCGTGGCGGTTGACAGCTGGAAGTCAAATGTAAAAAAGAGGAAGAGGGTGTTATCTCAGTTAGTCGAAATGGAGAGAGTGAGAGTGTTCTTTCTGGAAATCTCAATGGAAAGAGAAAGAGTGTTGGAAGATGAGGGTATTTATAGACAATCTTTGTTATGGAGTAGGCTCCAAAAACGCGGGAGAAAAGTGATGTTGCGGACGTAGTTTTGAGCACTAATGACGTGGTTTTCCTGGCCAATAGGTTCCCAATACTGATTAGTTTACCGACGTCCACCATCTTTGTTTCGGGAACAAGTGGCATAACGACCATTTTAAAATATAGGAGTTTAAATCCTATAGGCCTAGCAGAGAAACTGGTAGTTTCTGAGAGATGCAGGCCTGAAGATTTTTTAGAAGAAACTCACTTTTATAATCAAGCTGAGAGATAAGCAATTCTCAAAAACGAGCAGACAAGAAGTTGCCTATTTGTTTATTAGCTATGTCACGGTAAAACAAGCCGGAATAATTCAGGTCTCAAGGACCTGTAGATTCCAAACAGAAAAAAAGAAAAGAGGAAAGAAACCAAGGAAAAAAATAAAACGTCGCCAACTAAACAACAAACTCTCCACAGACAAAAACGTAAGAAAAAGGAGAGAAGGAAAGGGAAAAGAAAGAAAAAAGGGAGCCGGTTTCAGCCGTTTACAGGGAAGTATGATACATGTAATTTTAGATATTATTATTAATGTTACCTCTGTTTTGTGTTTTGTAAATGAATGTAAGAAATATATAATTTTTGCTAATGATTTAATGTTGCTTTTGTTTTGTTTTGTGAATGAATTAGTTCTATGCAGCCCGCGAGCTGTAGTCAGATTTTGTTCACTTTATAGAATAAAGCATTTGTAAGTTGTGTAATAAATATTTCATTCGTTTTTAGTTCCGACTTATTTATTTTTAGCATTGGGACCTTTACGTACAGTAGTTTGTTGTTTTCGATTTTTGTTAATTTGTTTTAAAGTCGGTTTTTGGTAACGACTCCAAAAATTTCGACATAATTCCTTGATTTGGACTTCAAACTACAAATATTTTTTCTTCATACAATCCTCTAATTAAAATATTTAGTTGAAAATTCGCCCTATGAAGTGATTTAAAATTATGACAATCTGAACATAAGTTTATCTTACCGACTTTTTGTTGCGACAATAAATTCATAAGATTGTATTATATTTGAGGGGATTAATAAAAAAGAAAGGAAAAATAAATTAATTAATTAAAAAATGTAGCATTTTCCAGAAGCTTCCAACAGGAAGTGAAATTTGTGCATGCCTGAAAGACAAACTTACTGAAACCAAAGAGAAATTCACTCTATCTTCAGCCTTCAACACTAGTACTGGAGGGACTCTATTTCACTTAGCTACTGACAGGTAGCGCACGTGTTCACCTAGTTTCGGACTTGGGGACAGGTTGCGTTTCCTGTTAACTGTGGCCTCTATTGAAAACATATGGACATACCACAAAAATCAATTTCATAAACCGAAAATGACTTTTAATATATTTTAACATTTGGTCTTGGAGACGTGACTATATTTATTGATTTCAGGAAGAATTTCCCACCCACAAAAGAGTCGTTAACCCCCCACCCACCACCACCAAGTTTGAGTTTAACGGTATTTTTGTCTCTTTCATTTCTTCGTTCCTTAAATTCTCTTGTAGTCTGCCACAGACAAAGAAACCAACAAGTTAGATGGGGTAAGAAGAAGAACAAAGGAGTCAGATACTTTAACCCAAAACCAACAAGCAAAACCACCAATTGACAATGACAACCCACGAAACAAACGAAAATAATAACAAATCAATCTTTCTTGTGCTCCATATATTTTTGTCTGGACTCTTAAGTTGATAAACGTCATTGAGAGGTTGACTTTTTCTTCCCTTGGAGACTATTACAAATGATATCAACTTTTAAAAAAGATTATGCGATAACAAACAGACAAGCCACAAAGAAAAGAAAATATATTTAATGAATTATAGTAAGATACTAAAGAAAATGTACTCTTATCATATTAAAATGGAACTTATTCCAGTTTTTGCAAGTTATCCAAGGATAGATACCAATGTGTAAAAAGCTAATAAGTAATTAAAATCAGGAATAAAGTAGCAGAGTTATTAGGACATAAATAAATCAGTACCAAAAAAAGTACGTTTAAAAGAATCAAATATGAGACCTGCTAAATTCATGTATTTTTCTCACCTGTGCAAAGATCAACGTTACACATTGAGATTCACACAATCATTAGAGTAAATGTTGGGGTAAAATTACACCAATTTGTAAATTTTTTGGCTACTATAGTTAACTCGAGTTAAATAGATAAGTAAATAAAACAGTTTTTCTTACCTTTGTGAAAGAAATCTGTAAGACAATTGATGGAGCTTAGATATACTCAAAATCTGTGCATTGGGTATATAAAATGTAAAGTACCTGATATTTTCATACTTTCTAAGGTAAGCAAAGCTACACAGATCCTAAGATGGTACCTTTCAACTCTTTAATTTCTAAACTTCTCATATCCATTTTGTAACCTTGTCATTGAATGTATTTCATTTGTTACATATATGTTTATTCTCATTTTCTTTGGTTTTGATACATTATTGTCATTCAAACATATTCTTTATGTACAATCACAAACTCAACATTCCTTTTCACCAACGCAGACGATACATATGGAACCCACATATTAACAATGAATAAAGGATATTCGAATGACCACCAAATGGGGATAAAATGAAAGGGCAAAATTATTACAATGCCACCTACTATCCAACTGTGGTCATTCACTTTTCTAAAGAAGTTCCACATCTTTACACTACAATCATTCAGTACCTCTGACATGAAGAATTTTTGGTTAAATTGTTTTTGATAAATGTTAATTTGAAGCTTTTAATGATTATCACATCATAATTCATCTTTCAAACAATCCTTACATCAGTTTTTACTCGACCTGTTTCATTTAATTGTCTATTTATAGATAAAATAATGTGTGTGTGTGTGTGTGTGTGTGTGTGTGTGTGTGTGTGTGTGTGTGTGTGTGTGTGTGTGTGTGTGTGTGTGTGTGTGAATCTAGTGAAAATCATGATGATACAAGAATATATCATTGCTTATTTCACTGAAAATGTCGATCCACACACATCAAAGAAAAATTTTTGCATGTGATTATTTAAAAACCATGTTTGATGCTTTTCTACGCTCTTTAGAAGAATAGGGTCCCTCTTCATTTTGTATTTGGAGATTTTAGTTTGAATCGTAATAAAAATTCTAATTCACACACTTCACAAGAATGTAATGGATTTTCAAAGTGTTTCCATGTCTTTTCAAATCCATATACGAAAAAGGAGGAACTCTGCAGATGACAAGATAAGGATTTTACTGCTGTGTGCATTTCAAAGTGTCTCTTGAAATGGGAATTTTGGGAAAATCGTTATGTTGTAAGAATATATATATATATATATATATACACACACACACACACATACATACACACACAATCACAAACACACACAATCACAAATACTCACGCACATATATAGTAACTGCACTTTGCAGAAGAGGGTCATCTCCTCAATTTGGTAAGAGTACCCATGGGAGCCTGTGTGACTCCTCAAGCCAGGTGATAGGAGTTATACTCATATATTTTAAAATGGACGTTATGCCACTTGTTCCCGAAACAAAGATGGCGGATGTCAGTATACTAATCAGTTTGGGAACCTATTAGTCAGGAGAACCACGGGGTTAATGCTAAAAAATTTGTTTGTAAAAAAAGAATTGTAGGTTTGGTATATTTGAAAAAAGCAAATTAGGCAAATGATGTGAAACAACGCAGACAAAAAGAACATATAAAACAAAGCGGTACAAACAAATTCAAATTTATATTTCAACAATACATGCCATGAAACATTTCTAAACATTAGTGTTTTAATACTGTTTGTGAAATATTCCGGTGTGTGTGTGTGTGAATGTAACTAACACTAATACTACAAAAAAGGACTATTTAACAAAAGTGTCCTATGCGTGTTAACTAAGTATTTCTACTGTTTGTTTCTTTCTTTAGTTTGACGAAATTTCTGTGTTCGAGACTGAAAAAAGTCTCGCCGAAAAAGTATAACAAGGTAGCGGTTGACTGCTGGAAGTCAGATGTAAAAAGGAGGAAGAGTGTGTTGACTCTGTTAGTTGAAATTGAGAGAGTGAGAGTGTTCTCTCTGGAAGTCACACTGGAAAGAGTGTGTTGGCCCTGTAAGTGGAAATGTGAAAGAGAGCTGTGTTGACTCTCCAAGTGAAATTGTGAAAAAGAGAGTGAGTGTTGGAAGATTAGAGTATTTATTGAAAATTCTTGTCATGGAGTAGGCTCCAAAAACGCGGGAGAAAAGTGAAGTTGAGGACATAGTTTTGAGCACTAACGACGTGGTTCTCCTGGCCAATAGGTTCCCGAGACTGATTAGTTTACCGACGTCCGCCATTTTTGTTTCGGGAACAAGTGGCATAATATCCATTTTAAAATATAGCAGTATAACTCCTATAAGGTATATTCTTGAGGAGTCAAACACGCTTCCAATATGTATATACATGTATATATATATATATGTGTGTGTGTGTGTGTGTGTGGTGCCCTCATAAAACACTGGCGTGATTCCGCCTTCAATCCACTGACCGTTCCGCTTAGCTGGTTATGTCTTCGGATGACATGACTAATCGGTATTTGCCTACGTTGTGTTTTTGATCCAGACAACAGATCAATCGCTAATCGGAGTCGCCGGTTGATTAGTACACGGATGAGACCATGCAATTAAGAAAGAAAAAAAAGTCGACGCCAACAGATTGAGCACAAACACGGCTTGTAACGATGACAATATTTAGTTTTTAAAAAAGTGCCTTTCAAAATTATATATATATTCGTCTATCCCGGAGATGGGAAGTTTTAGTCAGAGATTTAGTTCTCTAATTAACAGTCAGTTTATCAGCATTCAAATTCAAGGTCTCTCAATTTATCGTAGAGTTTTAGGCTTTGCTATTCTCGCTTTCTATTGTCTCGCATAAGGCTATCTCAAATGGCGGTTGTATTTGCCTTTCTCAATCCTTCGTATTATTTCACCAGCGTTGTATTACGTTAGGCTTCCTTCATTCTCTATACTCAGACCAGTCTGGTAAAAAATTCAGAGTTTCGTGGAAACTGCTTGCCGGTTCGCGTTCTCTCTCTGGTGAGAGACGAGACTCATTCCTTTTATGCCTATCTCTCATCTGAGGGGTGAGGTTGCGAAGTTATTGACAATAACAATTTTCTCCTGATTTGAATTTCAACTACTAATTCCATCACTTCGATCCCGTCTCTCTCTTTGGTGTCTAATTCCCTCTAACCACCACCCAAAAGAAACGATTTTCCCCAATTTGGAATTACAACTAATTTTATGTTGGCGTGATTTTGCATCAGAAATGTTTTTAAAGAAAATTTTCAACATTCGAATTTAAGAAAAAAATTTTTTTTTTTCAAATCCAGGGTTTTCTGTACTCAGCCACCTTGGATAATTGACATGCTCTGGCATTTGATCTGAATTCACCTTTCCGATTTTCACTTTATACTGTTTCGTCAAGCATAGCAATCTGTCAAAATTAAAACAGCACATCTACTTTCCTTTCTCATCAAATGATACATTTGGCAAATTCTTTCCCATCAAAACAATATACTCTCGATCAACACTTCATTTCAAAAATCCATTTCGGCTAACTTACACCTTTGCAATGTACAACTGTGTTCTTCTAAAATCTAAATCGGTCGAATCTTCTTTTTTTCTGATTATTAAGATTTCTCAGACTACATTCCTGACTTTATGGGTACACACACACACACACACACACACACATATATATATATATATATATATATATATATATATATATATATATATATATCGTTGTTATAACGAGAAAAAAGTATAGATTTTAAAATGAATAGGTCTGTAAACGATTTAAAATTTCATATTAATTTTTTTATTATATTTCATTTTTTTTTCATCTACTTGCGCATTTCTATACTTGTTTCGGACTTTTACGTTCTCTCCAACCGGAGATTTGAATGGAAAATTCTGGCTGTTTATTTTTTTTATAGTAAAGATTGTTTTGATAGGTTGTTTTAATTTTGTTAAGTTTCAGATTTGTCTGTGAATGTTCCATTGGAGTTAATTGTCCGCTAAGACGTCTGGTCTATGTTGATGTTTTTGTGTATGCATAAGTATTCTTTGTGCGTACGAGTGCACATACGTAGATATATCTATATATATATATATGTATGTATGTATGTGTCTTTATATATCTGTATATATGTACTTGCATGAATACATACACTCGTACAATATATATATATATATATATATATACATATCATGTGTGTGTGGGCGCGCACAGTTATACATGTATGTACACTTATGTATGCATACACATATGTATTTTCAAAAGCATTAGGTGTATTTAATCTATGTGAGAATGCATTTGCCCTTATACATTGATATGTTTTTAAGCTAGTCGGTGTTTTTATAAGTCTGTGTGTTTATATGTGTGTCAGTATGTGCGCACGCGCACGTGCATGTTGCTAGGCTCTGTTTAATGTTGGTTTGAATCAATGAAGTTTTTGTCTTTTATTTGGAGTTATGATTTGTCATCGGTCTGGTACATTGGCATTATTTTAAAGTCTCACTTGCAGCATTCATAAGGGTGTTTTGACACATAAAGTTTTCTATTTTCTGGTTATTTAATGTTTTTGTTTTGTTTGTTTGTTTGTTTGTTTTTGTAAAGAGACTCTCTAGTTCAGTGATTGACTACACTCAATGTATATTTCTTTGCCGTTGCTGTATTTGATTATGTAGACAACACTTTTTGAATTGCTGCTTAAATTTCAATTTATTACGAATGTTGTTTTCGAAGGTATACAATTTTCCTTCTCTGATTATATTACATACTCCACATCTTTTATTCTTGCATTTTGAGACTCCCTTCGTTGTTTGTTTCTCAAATTTAGATGAGGTTAGTGTATGTTTTAAGTTTTTAGTAATCATTTGCTTTTGATGATTTTCGTTCTATGCAATTTGTTTAGGAGGTGCCCGTGGCGTAATGGTTATCGTTGTAGGAAATGGACACGGAGACACGAGTTCAAATCCTGGACGAGACTGATTGCATTTCACATAGCACTAATACCCCTGGGAAAGGTATGAATCCAATTATTCTCCCTCCAGCTATGGGTAAATAGTAGGCCAGACTGCTTTCTTCAGCACTTGGTGAGGCAACCAGTCTAGGAGAAGGAAAACTCTGAATTCAGACCTGTTAAACTCCGCTCAAAAATTGACCTTGTGTCATATCCTGACCGAGCAGAGAGGCTGGTAAATATGGTAATTTGTTTTTAATTCTATCATTGTTTTTAAATTGATTTAGATTCTTTGATATTTTTGTGAATAACTCTGGGTCGTTTTTATTGGATGTTAAAACATATGCTAAGGTTTATTCGTTGCTATGTTTTTGGGGGGTGTAGTTTTTCTTATGGTATTTTTTCTAGTATTTCGAATCCCTTATTTATTTGTGTTGCGTGATATCCTCTCTGGTGGATGTCTGTGGGTTTGAAATAAATATCTGCGATAATTTGGCCATTTAGATTTTTAATCAGGATATCTAAAAATGGCCGCTCTTTAGAATTGTGTTTTATGGTGAATTTTATTTTAGGTTGTAGGTTTTAGAGTAAGTTTTGTAAATAGTCAATGTTGCGCTATGAGCATTTCCAAAATATGAAACAGTCATCAAGGAATCTTTTCCATGATCTAATAAATTCAATTTTTTATATTTTTACTGTATTTTTTCCGTGTGATTTCATATTGATTTTGCTAAGGTTAGAGTGGCATTTGTTGGTGCCATTTTAGTTGCTATAGCTATTCCTAAGGTTTGAATGTATGATATTGAATTGAAAAGAGTTGTTATTTAGGATTAGTTTTATACTATCAGTAATGTTTTTTTGTTTTTTTTGTTAAATGTTGGGTGTTATGTTTCTGGGTATTTTTCTATCCAAAATTATATGGCCTATTTTTCTAATTCATTGGAGATATTACTATAAAGGTTGACGACGTTAAATTTAAGTGTATTGGGATCATTTTTTTTTTTTTTTTGCGGTATGGAGTTTAAAAAGTGGATGTCTTCTCTTATATAGTTTTTATCTTATATAGAAATGGTTGTAGTAGAATATCAATTAGTTTGCTGAATGTTGGTTAAGTAAGATGGGACAGCTACGGTAGGTTTAAATTTGAATTCCCTGTGAGTTGGACTTCCTCCAACTATTTTTATTTCCGTGGATATGTGGATTTTTGACTATCCAGAAAAATTGCTACTTTTGGGGATATAGTAAGTTAGGAATTCGTTTTCTTTTTAATAAAGTTTTTATAGTATTGCCAATGGCCCGGGAGACCTAGGTTCAATCCCTGGTCGAGTCATACCAAAGACTCAAAAAATGGTACTTGATGCTACCTTGCTTAACACTCAGCATTATAAGGTAAGGATCAAGGGTAAAGTGGAGCAATCCAGGCAAAAGAGCGCCCTTTCCTACACCTTGGTATTGTAGCTTGTAGGGAGACTTATATTTATGGTAGATATGCTTAGTCCCCCAAAATTTGAGGTTAAATAAAGTTTATATAAGTTTTGCTTGGAATAAGGCGCATGGAAAAAGGTAGTTAATGAAGGAAGCCAATGAGTAAAAGATATGAAACGGCGCGGACAAAAGGAACATTCAAAACAAGGCGACGAACAAAACAAATTTATATGCTATAATAAAACATTGATACATTAAAAATATCGCTAATTCTGTTAACAAAATAATCGTGTGTGTATATATGTGCGAGTGTGTGTGTGTGTGTGACTAACACAACTAAACAACAAAAGGGTTAATGACGAAAACGTCCTATTAAGTTGGATTACATATTTAAAATGTCTTTCTTTTTGTGGTTCGAAACAGTCGGTTTCTCCGAGACCGGAAAAAGTTTCATAGTCGATGTATATTGAAGAAATGAATGTCTGCTAGGCTTATCCATTTTTTGCTTTTCACTCCTGTTGATGAATAAGAAGAATGTCACTGAAGAGAGAGTGTATCAGCGCTGCTATTGAAATTGGGAAAAGAGAACGAGTGTTTGAAGACGACGTATTTATAGAAAATACGTGTCTTGGAAATGGCTCTAAACGCAGGACGAAATTTACGCGCGGACGTAGTTTTACGCAGGTCACGTGATTCTCCTGGCCAATGGTTTCCGGAGAATGAATATGTGTGCGTCCGCCATCTTTGTTGTGGGAACAAGTGGCATACCGCCCAAATTAAATCATAGGAGTGTAAAGTCCTATAAGCTATTGAAAAGGGAGCCTTCGAGTCACCCTCGACTATGGTCGACTATGGTGCAGAATTTTTTAATTTTTTATATGATATTATTGTCTATGTTTGTTTAAATTAATTTATTGTTAGTTTCATCCCTTAGTATTTCTTGGCTTTTTGTTCTGTAATGTTTTATTTAAGATAACGACGGCACTTCCCTTGTCCACTTCTTTTATAATTATGTCATTGTTTTCCCGGATATTTTTAGGATTAACTTTGTTTGGGTGAGAGGTTGTGATGTGAATTTGTCTTTTCTTTTAAGTTAATGTTCCAGAGTTTTTTAAAGAACGTGTTTGATTCATTGTTATTATCTTTGTTCAGGAAAAAATTGGATTTATTTTTTTACAAAGGGGTCGTCTGTATTTCGTTTGTTATGGAATTTCTCTATCAATCTAAATGTTCGTATAAATTCTTTGATATCTGTTTTTATTTCTCCGAGATTGCTTTTTGGGGTGGGACAAAATTTTAGACCCGGTTTTAATAAATCAATCTGGTTTTTGTCTAATTTATATGTTAATAGATTGATTTTTTTAGGTTTTATGTTGTTGGTTTTGTTCGGTATGATACCTTGACTGGTCTTTTTGTTCGGTTTGTGTTGCCTCAAAAAGGTTTTTATTGTATTGATATTATTTCTTGGGTAATTTGTGTAGCTTAAAAAGGTTTCTTACCCTGTTGTTGTTATCCCGAGGCTAGTCTGTGTGGTTCCTTACCCCGTCGTTGGGGTGCACTATAATAGATGTTATTCAACCCATTCTGCATTTGTGGTTATGTATGATGGTTGGATCCATATTTTTGTATGTGATGGTATGTTCAGGGATTGATCTCATTTTTACCAAAAATGGTTTCTTACCTTGTGGTTTTTGTTTTTAGGGTATTTAGGTCAAGTTTTTTGAATGTGATATATATGAGGATTTTTCTTTGTATGCGATTGTTTGTGAATGTTGGTATTTGTTTTGATCATTTCATTTGTTGTATGGATGTGTATGTTTGTGGTAGTTTGTACGTTGTGTGGAAATGTATGTATGTGGTAGTGTGTATTTTAGTGGTTCTTTCCATTGTATAGTTTATACATTTTTATACCCTTATAGGGAGACATATATTTATGGTAGATATGTTCAGTCCCCCAAAATTTAATGTTAATAAAGTTTATGTTTAATGTTTCGGTGAAGGATAAAATAGGCACCTGGAAACAGGTATTGTAAGTGAAATAAATGAATGAAAATATGAGACGACTGAGTAAAGGATATCAAACGGTGCAGACAAAAGGAACATTCAAAACAAGGCGACAAACAAAGCAAATTTATATCTGTAACAAAATATACATTGATACATTAAAAATATTGCTAATTCTACATTGTTGGCAAAATAGTGGTGTGTGTATATGCGCGCGCGCGTGTGTGTGTGTAACTAACACAACTAAACTACAGAAACGGTTAAATGTAAAATGTCCTATTCATACTGAAGTCATATTTTTAAATGTTCGTTTCTTCCTATGGTTCGAAACAGTCGGTGTTTCCGAGGCAGGGTTAGTTAAAGTATTTTGGAGAATTGAATGTTTGCGAGGCCCATCCATGTTGTTGCTTTTTGACGTCTGTGGTAGATAAGAGTCACACGGGAGAGAGTGCGTTACTGCTGCGAAGAAATTGGGTAAAAGAGAAAGAGTGTTTGAAGACGACGTATTTATAGAAAATACGTGTCTTGGAATCGGCTCCAAAAAACGCAGGACGAAATTTACGCGGACGTAGTTTTACGCAGGTCACGTGGTTCTCCTGGCCAATGGTTTCCCGAGACTGAATATTTGTGTGCGTACGCCATCTTTGTTGTGGAACAAGTGACATACCGCCCAAATTAAATCATAGGAGTGTAAAGTCCTATACCCTATCGGCTACCAGAGTGCTCAATTGGCAACCGTTGTCGAGGGCGATCAGAAGGCTCCCTTTTCAATAGCTACTACACCAAGGTGTAGGGGAGGGCGCTACTCCTTTCCCTGGATTGATCCACTTTACCCTTGATACGTATAGAATACACATTTTTTTAGCATTAGAATAAGCAACAAAAACATACATAAGAACATTCTAGAAATTTTGGATCAAAACAGCATTAGTATTTAAGTTACATTTGTATATTTTTCAACCAATCAGCTAAAAACATAGAATAAGAACATTCTAGAAAAATAGGATCAGAAACTAATTAACAGAAAAATTTAGGCTCTAAAATAAATTAGTAAAAATACGAATCTGATTAGTCAAGAAATGTATACGCACTAAAATTTAAGGACAGCAATAAAACTATTTTTTGATTCACTACTAAAGTATAAGTAACAACGAATTTAATCAACTCAATCAGTAGTCAAGTAGTCAGTCAGCTGTCGGTCAGTCAAATTCCTTTATTCCACGGCCAAAAGGTCATGACCAAGCCGCAGATGGTCGCGATTAAGATTCAAAAGGAAAAACTTGCGAACTTTCTTTCATCAATGCGACACGCTGTCGCCATAATCTTATGAGAAAAACACAGTGCGGATTTAATGTAAGTAAAGAAAATTATTTCATCCAACTTACTACGACCAACCAAGGAACTCTTTATTTAACAGACTCTGTTAACATTTAAATACACACACACACGTGTGAACAATCTTATATTCATCTAATTGGCCAAACTGTATTTTCCACAAAGGCCACTCGCACATTATGTTTTTCATTTATTTTCCCTCCTGTTTTATGAATATTAAATTGTTTGTTTTTTAATGTTCGTTGTGTCATATTCCATTTCTTTTATGTAATTGTAAAAATTTGTGTTGTATTTATGATTGGAAATATAACTGAGAGCAGTACCCGTAAAATACAGACGAGAACTCACTCATATGCACCCACTACAAACTGGAAAGAACTTATCCGTTTAAATATCCAATAACATGTTTCCTCCACAAATTGGTGATCTTCCTACTTGAGAGAACACGCAACCGCATATAAAAACAAAACAAAAAAACCAAAAATAGCTCCCATTTAAAAAAAAAACTGCATAAAAAATTATTACAACGCGTAAAAGATGGAAAGCAACGACATTGAACCCACAACAGCAACAATATCAGCCAGCATTCCCAGCTACAACCCAACTAACATACCACTATGGTTTTCTCAGCTAAATGCATTTTTTAGCACTAGAAAAATCACATCGCAAACCTCAAAGTATGCATACGTCGTGGAAAAACTTCCCACCGACGTGGCGGCAAAAGTGGTCGATTTGCTAAACGATATGCCTGAAGACAAGCCATATGATACACTAAAGAACGCCATTATAAGACGTATGGGTACATCGGAGGGAAAAAAAGTTACATGACCTATTTAACAATTTGATATTTGGACATATGAAACCATCACAACTCTTGTGGAAAATGAAATCTCTGTTAGGAAGCAGCTCCATGTCCGAAACAGTGTTAAAAAAACAATGGACGGACATACTCCACACTCACACAGCGCAGATACTCGCATCACTCCCTGAGGATTTAGACTTAGAGAGAGTATCGGAAATAGCTGATAAAATACACGACAATAACCAAGACCTGAACGTTTACGCCACATCATACAACTCAACAAATGACGCAACACCAAGGAATACACCAACGCCAACAAACACAACATCACAAACACCCACGCCAGACAGGTTAACTGAGCTGCAGCAGGGCATGGCAAATCTAACTCTGCAGGTTCAAAGTTTGTTGAAGTTCCAAGCGTCTGAACGTTCCCGCCCTTAGAGAACATTCTCACGCCGCAGAGGTCGAAGCAGGTCGAGCTCATTTTCCAGAAAGCGGCGCACCTACGATACCTGTTGGTATCATTTCAAATTTGGATGTGGGGCAAGGAAGTGCATAAAACCATGTAACTTCAATTCAACCTCACACACATCAACAAAAAGTCAGGGAATCAGTTACACCGGCAGCAAGTAAAGATGACATTAGCTGCTGGTTTAAAACAAGGAAGTCGTCTATTTTACATCCGAGACAAGAATACTGGATATTTATTTTTAGTCGACACCGGCACACAAATCAGCGTTATTCCACCGGATCCCAAGAAAAACCACCAACTATCCTCATTTCCACGGCAAGCAGCAACTGGATCAAGAATTGAAACCTACGGAGAGATAGCACTAACGCTCAATTTGGGTTTACATCGATCTTTTCCGTGGATCTTCACAATAGCCCATGTAAAAACACCGATTCTTGGAGCTGATTTTTTGTCCCATTTCAACGTTTCAGTGAACATGGCTACGCGTAAAATACGGACGAGAAATTGGAAAGAACATATCCACTTAAATATCCAATTACATGTTTCCTCCACATACTTACTGTTATGGGGACATATCCTACCATACACCAAAGAGCGACTCGTCCAACCTAAACGTATTCTCCGAGCTTAGCTCGTTTGGGGTAGACAACTTCTCGTTCCTTACAAGACATTTGACAGATGGACTGCAAGCCGAGCGCGGCTAGTACTTCCTTTGTATGACTTCCTTTTTCTGCTAATACCATAACGTTTACCTATCACCCGTTGTTTGAGTTGTTCTTCCACCGGTCTTATCTGAAGACCACAACACTTACCTTATATTGCTGAGTGTTAAGCAAAGAGGTATCAAGTACCATTTTTAAAGAACTGGAATTAAACCCAGGTCTCCCGGACCATTGGCGAACACTCTACCCACTTGACCCATGAGCCGGTTATATATATATATAGTGGTGGAAATAAGTATAAGACACACCATTAAATAGTTAATGATTTTCTTATTACTGCACAAATTCCACTGAAAACGTGTGTGTTGTAGCTCGATCCGATGGGTATTTGTATACATATTGGATCTTATAAAAACTTTCCACTAAAACAATGTTATTAACAAAACTTCGTTTTTGAGGGTGGAAATAATTATAAGACAGTTTTGAAAAATTGCATATCTGGTTTACTTCAGAATGCCAAAGGAAGAATAAGTGCATGATCAGATTGTAAAAAGACTCTTATCCTGATTTTAAGCCATGTTAGTCTTATTTAAACATTTCATAATTGAATACAGTTACTGCAAAATGCATAGGAACTCCCTCTTAATGAAAATTTAAAAAAAGACAAATTTCTGCCGATACAGTTGTGAGAAATTATCTTTTAGTGATAAGAGGTTACCATTTTTAACGAGGAATATTGTTATGTTACGTTAGTTCCTTGCCATGTTGTTGTAAATAAAGGAGATGGAACGAGATATCGAAAGGTTTTCAAGAAGGTTTAATGGCAGCCAGAATAAAGGGTACCTTTATGATGCAAGTCTCATAGGAAGGAAGAAAGGAAGGAAGGAAATAGTTATTGGGTTGGGAAGGAATTATAGCAGCTAAATGCCTGAGCGGAATGTGCGTCGCTACTGTTAAGGTAATGTTGAGTGTATGAGCGAAAATACGTCGCTGTAGACGTAGCAAAAGTCGTGTTTGCTGTTTAAGGATAGGAATGATGTAGTCACCCCTAAATGTGTGGCCCTGGTTGCTGTAGGAGAGAGGCATGAAAGTCTCCAGATAATGTTGCCCAGGAATGAGGTAGCTGGATGTCTGAGCGAAATTGCGCGTCGATGTAGACATAGCAAAAGTTAGAGGCGACATAAAGGTGTTCCTGTAAGTGGTGGATTAAATGCATCTAATTCATGTTCAACTAGGAAACCTTGGTTTAAGAGAGAAGACTCAAGAGGTCCATAAATTAGACGGCTTTCCTCATGGTGTTGTGATTCTGCTGCTATGAAGGGAGCAGACAGAAAGTACTCTGTCCTGTTCGAAAGGTTCCTGAGGAAGAGGTAGTTTGGTGGGCTTTCACCATCTTTATGCTGTCCGAGAAAATGGTCCCAGCTGAATAGGATAAGTCATTCTCATTGGGAGAAAGTATGCAATGACCATAACGATCAAATTAATTTACGCGCCAAACAAAAATACGAAGTTCTTTCTGCTACAATCTAAAGGACCATGGATCGTATGACACTAGAAAACATCCAGGTCGTCCACCTAAAATTACAAATGCATCCCGACGTCGACTTTTTCGAGAAGGTTCTAAAGGACAATCAAGCTCAAGAGATCTGTAAAAATCTCAGAATTTACCCATCACTCCAAGAGGAGTTTGTCAACTTCTTGAATCGCCAAATCTCGTATATCGAAACTGGAAGACAACCCCTGGTTTAACTGCTAAACACAAGAAGATGCGCCTAGATTGGGTAAAGAAAAAAGTAACATGGACAAAGGAAAAATGAGAAACCGTGGTCTTTTCTGATGAAAAAAAAGTTTGATTTAGATAGGCCCGACGGCTCCCAGTGTTATTGGCATGATTTACGAAAGGAGAAACAGCTGTTTACAAAAGATTATTTGGAAGAGGATCTGCTATGGTTTGGGGAGCTTTTTCTGTGTCTGGGAAGGCTGATTTAATAGGGATGGAAGTGATGTATATAAAAGTCTTCCGATTTATGAATCGTCTAGACACCAATAATGCCATTTTTCAATGGGACAACGCAACCATACACACTTCTAAGCTCACGAAAGACTAGTTTTAAACAAAAAATATTGAAGTTTTGGACTGGCCCACAACGTCTCCAGATTTAAACCTAATAGAAAATTTGTGGAGAATTTTGTCAAGAAGAGTATACAAAAATAAATGTCAATTTAAAGACAGAGAAAGTTTAAAATCTTGCATTAAACAGTATTGAAATGAAATTCCATCTGAAACTTTCAGAAAACTTCTGAATTCAATCCTAAACAAGTGTTTTGAAGTATAACAATTGAAAGGGAATAAATGTATTGAATTTTGTACAATTTTGCTGTTAAATACAAATTTTCAAAACTGTTTTATATTTATTTCTTCCCTCAAAAAGGTATTTTTCTTAATAATTTTTTTTTAGTGGAAAGTTGTTATAAAATCGAATATGTATACTAATACCCATCGGATCAAGGTACCACACACAAATTTTCAGTAATAAGAAAATTATCGATGATTAAATGGGATGTCTTATACTTATTTCCACCACTATATATATATATATATATAAAGGGTGGAGGAAGCTTTTGTGTAACGTCCATCTAGCACATTATTTCTGGTAGTGTTGGACCTCTTATTCTTGGATGTGTGTGTGTGTGAGAGAGAGAGAGAGAGAGAGAGAGAGAGAAAGGGGGTGCGAAGAGTAAATTGTGACTATTTTAAATTATTAATTCCGCGCATGCATTTTGTTTGTTTACGAGGCAACAAACTTGAGTCAGGTGACCTGTGTCAATTAGGAAAGTAACACTATGATGCAATTCACTCTTCCAGTAATTTGGAAACGGCACGCTGTACTGTTTGTTGTTCACCACGGATAATCCAATATGATAATTTCAAAGTGTTTGGTTGTCAATTTGAAGACTGTGTAGAGGATTAAAAAATAGTTGGATGAGTTTAATGGCTAAAAAGATGCGGCATCTTGAAAGCCTCACTCTGATCGTTCTGATTAGAAAAGAACTCCAAAATTTGAAGGGGAGATCCGGTCCATGATTTACAACGATCCCAGCGAGTCAATTAGATCCATAACCAGGGACATAGGAGTGTCTGAATTTCTTATCAGGCAAGTAGTGCAATAAGATTTTTTAGTAGTTCTCATGTAAGATGAGAAATGGACAATTTTTATCTGAGACCATGAAGGACAAAAGGAATGACCACACTGCAAAGCTTTTCTACAAACTCAAGCATCCTCTCCAACCAAAATACTTTGTTTTTTTTGGCAGATGAGAAAACATTCAGCCGGAATCAGATGGTATTCTCACAAAACAACCTTTGGCTTGCTCTGTACCAACAAGATGTACTGATAGGGATGAAAACAAATACCCACCCATAATACATTGCTTGGAGTGGTCACTCGTGATGGTAATGTTATGCCTCCATTCATCTACCAACATAGCCCCAGAATCGACGTGGGGAACTATATCAAGTGTTTGGAGGCAGTAGAGCTGCCCTGGTCAAGAGAGCGGCTTCTGGAAACCCTAAGTCTGGTAAAAGAACTCTTCACCATGCCACAATTCTAACATTCTTTTGATTGTATTTTAGATTTTTTCAATTTCTTCCATATCTTTCATTCTCTGCCTGATGATTGTCGTTGATAAAATGTCATGAAATCTGAGGCTATAGACACGCATCCATGCTATTAAATATATATAAAAACTAATATATATTTACTTATTATTATTATATAATAGCTCTATCACAGATATTGAGCACTCTCCAAATTATATTGCATTTGGTCTGCCACAAACCCACGAAGTGAAATAGTCACAACCATTACTATTATAATATATATATATATATGTATTTATGTATATTTGTGTGTATATATATATATATATACATGTTTGTATATATGTCTGTACGTTTATACATGTATATATGTATAAATATATATCTGTGTTTGTATATATATATATAATTAATTTTTTATTACTATTCTATAATTCTGATTGTGTGAAAAAAATTAGATGATGCAATTTGAAAATAAAAAAATATTACGCCAACTGATATTTGAGAAAAAAATTTTATAAAAAAAGAAAAGACTAAAAACATAAGTACTACTTGAAAATAATTGACCAATAATGCATGCAAAAGCCAGAAGAAAAAATAACTGACAGAATTTCTAAGCTAAACATAAGAGTGCTTAATACACTAAGTAGAGTGCAATATGAATGTCTACAGAGTCAGAAAAAAATCTACCTAGGTTTCACCTTAACGGATCTGTTTTGGTGAAACCTAGGTAGATTTTTTTTTACTCTGTAGGCATTCATATATATATATATATATATATATATATATATGTGTGTGTGTATATATATATATATATATATATATATATATATATATATAATACAGTTTCATGTTAGGTTAAATCTGATAAATATAACTTCATAATTATTCAATAGTGAATTAAATGTCATTTGTCAATCTGGTGTGAAACATTTTTCATCAGTGAAACTGGCATATGTGTATTATATACGTGTGTGTGTGTGTGTGTGTGTGTGTGTGTGTGTGTGTGTGTGTGTGCAACAATTTTTATATTTATACAAAAAATCACTTACAGTAGACAATTTACCAATCTTTATATATTTGACTTTTATGATAACATTATGAAAATATTATTCTATTGTATTTTAAACATAACAAATAAAACCCCATAATTTGTTTTTAAAAAAATATTGAACATAAACAAGGAATGAAGAACAACATAAAGTTTTTGATATTTTACAATACAATTGCAAATTTACTTAAATTTTGCCATTGTGCTTTTGTTAGCACAGATCAAACAATAAGAAAATGATAAAATGTTAACGATAATAAGATATTTAAATACAAATTTGATTTAAAATTTATTTTTAAAGTATATCTATTTTGTTTGAAGATTGTACTAAATAGTTTTAATATTTATAATCATATATACATACATAGTCATACTTATGTATGTACATATATATACTAACTCCATAAGTATTATTCATTTACATGTGTGAAATTAGAAACTTATAACTCATTTAACAGTATTATGTCAAAACTTATTTTGCACTTTTAAAAATATGAAATGTTAAAACAGGTAATGTCTTATAATTCACACACACACACACACACACACATACACACACACAGACTACCTGATATACTGATGTGATAATGAAACATTATAAAAATGATTTATCCTCAGATATTCTTGAAAAAGGGAAGGAAATTCTTAAATTTTGTACAAAATTAAAAACATACAAAAAAAATCTCTAACAAAGCAATCCAACCAAAATTTTCCTGTCTCACCTTTTATCAATTTTTTTTTTTTTTTTTTCTTGTTCATAAAAACATTTTCAGCAATTTTTCAACATTATTCTTTCCCCAAAGATTTCAATAAGATTTTTTTCTAGACCTTTCTCTATCAATCTAAGAAATATAATTTGCATTTGAACAAAAAAATTGTAGAGATTTTTTTTCTAAGAAATTTGCAGTTTCAATTCAAAACAAAGGTTATCTTACAAGAAAAAATGAATAAAACAATAATTAATCCTATTTTTGTTTACCTTGACTGTGTAGAGATGCCCAGTATGCAATGCTGGTCCAAGCATCCAGACTAAGTGTAGCAAGTGGAGGATGGTGACAGAGGAGAACACACAGTAGTAGCTACAGCAGTCACATCTAAAGAGTGAAGACAAACTAAAGAGAGAAGACAAACTATCCGAATAGACAGTTTTAACTTATAGTCTTCTGCAGTTTACTGTTGCTTGGAAACACATGATTGATCCATCACAATCAACATAAGTAAAAAGAGCCCAGAAACTCATTAGTGGTGATGGGAGGGTGTGTGCTGCCATTGATGGTGATGAGAGAGGGCAATAATGTAGAGAGATGATAACTTTAGCTACCAAGGTAATGTTTACTACAGTCGCTTTCATTAACAGGTGAAAGTGGCCAATTAAGACATGGAACTTGCTAATTATTTAGCTATTATCGTTCAGGGAGCCTTATTCCTGGAAACTATTTAAGCATAAAAATGACTGATACTGATATCATAACTTACAATAATCTTTCTTTCTTTCTTTCTTTCTTTTTTTCTTACAATTTTTTTCTTACAATATTTTTCTTTCTTTCCCAGAAATTTTTTTTTCTTCCTTGCAATAATCTTACTTTCTTTTTCTCTTACTATAATCTTTCTTTCTTTCTTTACCTTACAATAATCTTTCTTTCTTTCTTTCTTTCTTTTATACCTTGATTCTTATTTGGTTCTATCAAACTAATTATTCTGTATTCTGTTCTAGTGTGGTCAAAATCTTCTTCTCTTTGGATCAATATTCAATGCAAAAAAACTCACAGGAACAATGTAAGATCCCAAAATAGTCTGCTTTTCTTTTTGAAGTAAATTAAGAATTTTTTTAAACATAGCGGTAAATGATATGTAATTAGTAAGTTAAAAATAGAAGTATTAAAAAATGAAATTATTAGTGGGGCAGGGAGTGAAATCACATTATATCCTTGTTTCTGAAAATAAATTAGAATTTAACTCGTATTGATAAGATTATTACCTGAACTTAATCATTCAATATTTTCAACCATTCCAAAGAGATATTTTTAAACAAAACATTGAATTTTGGTAAGAATCAGCTGCATAGTGAAATTTAATCAATCAACTGTCACTTTTTTCAGTTTATCTATGATCATTTCTGGATTATTTACACACTAATTTTCTGGTACATATTTTTATTTTTTAAGTAGAGGAATTAATATTGTGAATTGAATTACTAATTTTCTTGTATCAATAAAGTTCAAAATCTCCAAAATTTCCAACATTATTCAAAGACTTTACTGAAAACAAAGAATTGTTATAATTATTCTAGGTTAAATGCATAATAAGGTTTTGGTAAAAGTTTTGATAAATGAGCCAGGCTTTGGCCTGTTTACTCAAAGTAAAAACATTCAACTTTGGATTTCCCAGAAATCCCTTCTCAACCTTTTCCTTACTTCTGTTCTTTGAACAGTGGAAATGTTGTCTCCAACCCTTCCAGGGAATGGTAAAACCATATTGCAATATTATCTACACCCACCAAGCAGCCTATTTCCATTTTTGTACCCCTTCTACATACTGCTTGTTCAGGGAACAATATGTACATGTTTTATGTGTTCTTTTTTTAATATCACTAGTATGTATATGCATATTGTATAAATTGAATGTTCATATAAATGAGTTTATCTTGTCTTTCCCTCTGTTGTGTTCAATGTTAGTATATCACAGATATACTGATGCTAATATTAATCCTAGGTGAGTGGAGACCTGAATAAATATCTTACTAAGCATTCCAATACTAGTGTATTGAATATGTCACTTGATTACTTAGCTTGAAAGACATTTGAATCAAGACAGAATTCATTTGCTGAGTTTATATATCTGATTCTTTTGGTGTGACAGATGTTACAGACAAATGAACATTTCCAGCCACACTGTTCATTATTATGTTTGATTAGCATGATATCCATAAAGAATTAGGCTATTATTTACATATTTCTTACCAATAAGGCCTTTTATTGATAGTATTGGATGTGATCTCCCAGAGCCAAAAATATTATGCTGACTATATATAGTAAAATAACACTCTGTCTGAAATAAAGTGCTTATGAATTGAAAGGGTTAAAATAAAACAGTCTGGTAATAATGCTGCTTAGTAGTAAGCATTTAAATTTTTTTAGCTTTCTGACTTATAGGCAAAACATATGGTTAGAGTAGCTCAAGAAATATGCTCTAGAAAAAAGCTGATTTAATCTGATAAATATTTACATGCAATGTACATTGGTAAAATAATTTTCAGTAGACCAAATTTGAATCTCACAATTACTGAATTGGTAGCCAGTTGAAAAGTTACAATGTCATTAATAACAGGTAAGATACTTTTTAATCCAATCAAGATTCATATACTCTTGAATATTAACACTTTTACTAATTGAAAAATGGGAGATCAATGGAAACTCTTTCATTATTCATTAAAAAAAACAAAAAAAACCCAGATATTTAGGAAATTGTTATTATCAGAACTAAATTAATACTAATCTACAAATATTAGCATTCATACTTATTACTAAGAAGTATATATTATTTCTTATTGAGCAGAAGGTAGAGAAAATCTACCTATATAAATCAATCAGAAAGTGATTTCAACTTTTATAAAAATACATGTAAAAAAAAGCATAAAGCAACTTTAGAAAGAAAAAAATTCTGATAATATTCTATGATTTTTAAAATCCTATTTAGAGTCTTAATTTTAATATACAATATTTACTTTTACTTCCCTGAATAATTATTATTTCTTAAAATTCTTCAATTGAAAGTTGATCTTAAAGAATTTAATTTTATGAATATTTGATGGATAAAGTTGCATGCCAATCATTTGATCTCTTACTTAGATCACTAGAAACTATTATCCTCAAAAATATTTACTGATTCTCAAGAGTATTGAAACTTTGAAAGAAATATATAATGTTAATTTAAAAATTCCATTGGATTCCAAAGCTTAGGGACTCTTTTTCTATTCAATAATATTTGATTTTGTAAAATTAAAGGTTTATAGAAATTTTTAAACAAATATTGTTAGTTTTTGAAATGCATCATGTGTATGTTCATTTTTGTTCTATAAATATTCTTGGTTGAGTTTTAATATCAGCATTTTGTTCATTCCTTTATGATAAATTCTTCAGTCTTCGTCAAAATTTTTAAAATTTTTTTACGCTGATATATAAATAGAATCAAAATCTAAGGTATTTTAACAGATTATTTTCTATACTCTTCCATCAATATCATTTTCCTGCTTTTTCTTTAAATAAAAACAAACAATACCATTTAATTTACACAATTTGTTTTTATGTATCTTTTACAATTTTCCAGGCTAAAACCAACAGTGTTGAAATTTTAAAGATCTATTTTGTATTTCCAATTATATATGAAGTGATAGTTATAATTCAAACAAATGAAAAACATTCAGAACTTTTAAAATTTATAATAAAAATCCACTTATTTGGATATGCTTCCCAATTAAAAATTTTCCATATCCAAAGATGTATGATTATAATGTCATATAAACTTGAATTATTTGTATATACAAAGGCTAAAAATAGTTATTATCATTAAATCATTTAATTAGCCATTAAGAGATCAGTTTGTATTAATGGTGAAAAGGTGTGCTTCAGTGATAAGGAAAAAAAATGTTGTTTCAATCAATAAAAGCAGAAAAAATAAGCCAAAAAAATTCAGAGATAAGATTTATTCTATTTTTGGACCAGACCAATTGAAGACAGGAAACAAGAGCTAGGAGACAGTATACAATTCATTGTTTGAAAATACATAAAAAATTCTATGAACGAGTTATAATTGTCCCTAATTTATTTTTAGAAAGTGTACAGAAGAGACAGTATACTATAATGTCATTAATTAATGAATAATGTTTCACTCAATGTGAAATCTCATAATTATTCATGAACTTTTTTTTCATGGTCAATGGGTCACATAAGATTACCATTTGTTTGCTGTACAGAAAAAATGTTAGCATTTTTGGTCAATCAGAAGGCACCCCCCCTAATTACATATAATACACCCAAATTTTCTTTCTTACTATCTTTTTCTGGTAGACTTAGGTAAGTCAAAACACACCGCTTTGCCTCTAATCTTAATACTCACATGATACTCCTTTTTTTGCAGTATAATCAGCTAACACATATAAAGTAAATGAAGTAAAGTTGTTGACCTTAGTCAAGGGTGACCCAAAGGCTCCCTTTTCAATAGCTACTACACCAAGGTGTAGGGGAGGGCGCTACTCCATTTCCTGGATTGCTCCACTTTACCCTTGATCCTTACCTTATAATGCTGAGGGTTAAGCAAGGCGGCATCAAGTACCATTTTTTGAGTCTTTGGGATTGAACCCTGGTCTCCCGGACCATTGGCAAACACTCTACTCATTAGGCCAATGGCTTGCTTAGCCACACCTAAAACCCTTTCACGTGAAAGCTCCATTTTTGCTTCACTAATGGTCCTACCTATATGATTATATGCTGCATAACAATATTGCAACTCTATGTAATAATCCTACCCACATCATCTATACTATGTAGAGTCTCTCTCACTAACAGCTCTCTCTATGACCATTATAAGCCCTTAAAGAATGCAAGAACAGCAAAACAAGAACTACTCTAAATGCCAACTTTTGGGACCATGTGACTACACCTCACACACACACATACACACACACACACACACACACACACACACACACACACACACAACCTAATATAGGATCAGAATAGGAAATCCATTTCTCAAAGTTGGAACAAGAAAACTTGAGTTTCATTGAACTGATATTCATATCGTAAAATTGTCTTTTACATTCCAATGATAAATATATCCTTCCTTGTTTGTCTGTAATCATTTCTTTCTACTGCTTTGCCAAATGGCAAATGTTAAAATCATGTTCATATCAAGTCAGCCTTTCATCTTCCTCTCTCTCATTCTCTTCTCTCTTGGAATACCATAAATTGGGATATAAAAATGATATCATTAAACTTGAAGACTCTTTTGTGAACTTATTATAATTGCCTGTTCTAAATGTATTATCTATAGATTAAATCAATACTTTGATTCAGTAATTTTACTATTTGGCCATTATTTGATGGCTTCTATTCATATAACTTTTACTGAGCGAAATCATCAAAACTTTCGTTCACTCTAATTGTGGCAGTATTATCCACAGCTTGCTCAGTTTATCCTGCTAAATGACCTCAATCCCATGTTGTGCTTGTCATTATAATAAGTTCTTAATGAGGTGTTGACTCATAGTTAACATCCCATTTCTTATAATGTATTTGGCTATCCAAAAGAGAGTAACCTAACACAGAATATTTGGTAGGAAACAGAACAAGTCAATCAATATAATAAGACATTTGATTGTACATAATACATGTTGGGAACTAAGTTCCCATCCCAAACAACACAAGAATCACAAGCATTCAAGAAACTAGCAGAAAAGTTCAATCAGCAAAAAGGTGGAAACCACTTACTCTTCTCAGGTCTAGAAAATAAAGGAATGAGGCCCCATGAGCCCACCGCTGAGTGAACAACCACATCTGCTCTTCTCAAGTCATGTTCATAAAGAGACGGATTCCCCAGTTCACCTTGTCACATAATGTGATAGAGTTTCTCAAACACTGTGACAAGAGAGACCACTCTGTTTAGTCTTCCAATATTACCTTCCATTCAAACTTCTGCTGTTCTGTTACCAACATGGAGTGTGAGCAGGAGAGGAGACTTCATCCCTGCCCTGACAGCCCAAGCACCACTGCTCTAGCTCACAACTTCTCTTCCAACTCCTGACTACTCCCTTGAATACACTTAACCCTTATCTTCCTTCTCTTTCTATTTTATTATCTATTAAAATCTGAAAACCTCACTAATGTAATGGTTATTGTCATAAGAAATAGACATGGCAACACAAGTTCAAATCCTGGATGAGGCTGATTGCATTTCGCATAACACTAACACCCTTGGGAAATCTATGAATCCAATTATTCTCCCTCCAGCTAAGGATAAATAGTCGGGTACTCTAGGTTCTTTAGCCTTGGTTAGGCAACCAGTCTAGGAGAAGGAAAACTCTGAATTCAAACCTGTTAAACTCTGCTTAAAAACTGACCTTGTGTAACATCCTGCTTGAGCAGAGATGTTGGTAAATACATACCTCACTAACTCATTTAGCTATCATTTTTATACTACTATACACACACATCCATGTACATCCGTACATGTACACTATCCATATCCACATACACTCATATAGATATATTTGCTCCCACATGCATATATGTATATATACATGCTATGTTTATATGCATGTACAGACACACTTGCATCTATTCGCATATTCATTATTGCACCCAAATATATGCACCAAGAGATAGAGAACTTATAGTGTCACATGATGAATGTATATATCATGGCATAAGTAAACTATACATAGAAATTCATTTGGTAATTACTCTTCTACAAGACGATGTACCTGTCTACAAAGCGTAAGGTGACAAGATTCAGGTTGCAGCTGGTTATAATGGCAAACTAAAAGTAATGTCAACATCTGCATTAAAAAGGCCTGAACTGCTATTGACAGTTTAATGACCATAAGGAAATCTTATCTCTCTGATGAAATAAAACAGGAATTCTTCCAGGCTGTAGCCATGTCAGTACTATTGTATGGTTGCACCACTGGCACTTGAATGATTCAACTGAAAGAAAAGCTAGATAAGGACTACACAAAGATGTTGCATGCTATTTTGAACGAATCCTGGAAGCAGCACCCAACAAAATAGCAGCTATATGGCCACTTTCCTCTCATCTCATGAACCATCTACTTCATGCTGGGTACTGCTGGAGACATAAAGATAAACTCATGATATTTTTTTTATGGACATGGACACATCAGTCTTGGCTGACCACCGAAAACTTGCAATCATCAATTCAGTGCAGACACTAGATACCATCCATAGGACTTACCAAGGACGATGGCTGATAGGAACAGATGACAAGAGAGAGTCAAGTGAATTCATGCTGTCAGCACACCTTCATGCTGCTGCTGCTGCTGCTGATGATGATGATGATGAACCAAATTCAAATCTTGGTTGAGGCTGAAAGTACTAATGGAGACCTGGAAATGTAGTTTCCATCAAACATAGTTCAACTCACAGGAATATGTCAAAAAATCCCATCTATTTATTTTGTTTTTCTAAACACTGATGATATTTGTTGTCAATTAAAAATCTATACTAATTTGTTATCATTTTCTGCATGTGTGTGTGACTGTGTGTGCCTGTGTGTATGTGTGTGTTTGTGTGTGATTGTGCCTGTGTATGCATGTGTGTGTGTCTGTGTGTGTATCTCTATACATGTATGTATGTGTCTGTGCATGTGTGCATAACTGTGTCTGTGTCTATGTCTATGTGACTGTGTGTGCGAATGTGTGAGTGTCGGTGTCTGTATTTGTGTGTGTGTGTGTGTGTGTGTGTGTGTGTGTGCATACATGTGTGTGAGTGTGTGTGGCTGTGTGTGCGAATGTATAAGTGTCTGTGTCTGTATCTATGTGTGTATGTGTGTGTGTGTGAATGTGTGTGCAAGTATGTGCAAGTGTGTGACTGTCTTTGTCTGCATCTGTATCTCTGTGTGTGTGTGCGCATACATGTGTGTTTATGTGACTGTGCATGTGTGTGTGTTATGTTAACATACCTATAAAATTCAGATCATTATAATATAGATGTCATTTTGGAATGATTCAAAGTTACCAGCAGAGAAAATAGAATTGAGCTCAATTTTTGAGCTGAGGAGCTTAATGTTCAATTGGTATAAATGCTCTTGCAAAAGCACATAAATCTGCTTCTCATATTTTCCTGTCTCATTGTCGGATTATTCTTAGTATGAGTCATAAACAATTTCCTGTCTGAAATAAATAGCCATCAACATTGCATTCTGTGTTAAATGAATCTTCTGATTACTATTAAAAAAAAAAGCCTGATTCATGTTTGGCCATTTCATATGAATTTTTCTGCAAAGAAGGAGCATCTTACTGGTATTAGATTTAATGCTGAACTGGATTGAGTAATTTTTATTGACTTGGGATTTGATGCCAACCATCTGTGAGTTAACTGGAACAAAAACCATTTTTCACAAGTTTATTCTCTATTCAATATGTTGCATTTTCCAACACCCATCAGAACATATGTCGACAAAATGTCTCATCACTGATATGTCATAATGGCTAACAGAATAATGTGTGTCACACCAAAGGCTTTTTTTTAAATTTACATTTAGCATTGCTTACTCATGACAGTTTGAAAATTGAAATAAAAAAGCAATTGATGTTAAAATAAAAGGAAGACGGGCTTAGTGTAATGGTGATCATCAAATGGAATTGACAATCTAAGTTCAAATCCTGAATGAAGTTGTTTGTCTTTCATTTCACACTAATGCCCTTGAAAAAGGCATTAATCCATCTGTTTTCCATGTAAATAATCAGGCATATAAAATTCTTTGCTAAAGCAACCAGTTTAGGAAAAAGAGAACTCTGAATTCAAACTAGCTGTACTTCACTTAAAAATTGACCAAACATTGTATTCAACTTGTAACAGAAGAGTTGAGTAAATATATACAAGCTAAAAATTTTACCCCTCTGCAGAGGTGCAGCTGGTGTATTCTACAGCCCCAGCTGACTGGGCGATACACAGTTAAATGTAAAAACTGTTTTATTTCAGATAATTCAGTTTAGCATAAGATGTCAAAACAGCTTTATTTTGAGCAATTCCGTTTAACATAAATACACAGTTTAAATGCAAAAAACAGTAAATTCTAGAAACCACAGTTTACTTTTATTTTACCCATCAATAGAACCCTATCAGGTGCTACCACTCCAGGCCCAGAGTGGACCTGGGAGCCATGGCAATGTAGGGGTATTCTGCATTCCCCAAAGCTCCAGCATTACTGAAAACCTCATCATCAGATTGTTTAATGTTATATCCAGTTCACTTGTTATGAGGTGGGGGGTCTTATCCCTCAGCAGAGAAGCAGTCTGTGTATTCTACAGCCCCAGCTGACTGGGTAAGAAAAAGGGAGGGGAATTTATTACAATTTATTTTTGATCTATGTTGATTACTGATTACCAGAAAATAATAGTCTGGTAGTTTCAATTAAAATACCGTTCTCTTCAATTCATTTTTTATTATTTAGCAAGATATTATGTATTAAGTCAATTCTAGCAATCTTGATATAATATAAAAGCTTTAATCATCTGTGGAAGAAATCAACCATCATTCATCAGGGACTATTTTTCTGTATTCTTTCATTATTCTCACAGTCCATTTCGTTATATTTTAATGCTTGTAATGATGAATGTTACAATTCTTTTGAAAAAGATATTAGTTATAAGTAACCATTTGGCTATAAATAACTGATACTTGTAAGAAAACGAGCGTCCAGAAGAGATTTAGGCATTATTTTTGTGTTATATTTATTTACATTTTTGTCTGTTTTGTATATATCAGCAAATATCTCACAGATTATCAGCTAAAAATATCTTAATCTTATCCCATCTGTAAATATGTCCAACAATATTAATATCATATATGTCCATTTACCCAACCCCTTTACTATGAGTAGGATGTGACACAGGGTCAATTTTTAAGTATAATACAGCTGGTTTGAATTCTGAGTTTTCTTTCTAATTGTCGTACTAAGGCTAAAGAGTCTCATATGCACCGCTATTTACTGATATCCATATTTACCAACCCCTCCACTCGGGCGGGATATGTCACAAGGTCAATTTTTAAGCAAAGTTTAACAGGTTTGAATCCAGAGTTTTCCTTCTCCTAGACTAGTTGCCTCATCAAGGCTGAAGAATCCAGTCTGCTCTATTTACCTGTAGCTGGAGGGAGAATAATTGGATACATATCTTTCCCAAGGGTATTAGTGCTATGTGAAATGTAATCAGTCTTGTCCAGGATTTGAACTTGTGTTGCTGTGTCCATTTCCTACGACGATAACCATTACACCATGGGCACTTCCAAAATTTACTATTTTCTGATATCTGATGAGAAGAAATGGACCCATGTCTTTTTCAAGAGCATTAGCACAAAGTGAAATACAAAAAGCCTCAGCCAAGATTTGAATTTGGTTCATTGATTCTATTTTCCAATGTCTATAAGAGTTATGCCAGACATTATTCATATTATCCTTATATTCTTATTATTTGAACCTAATGAAATTTTGACGTATTTACTTCTAACATTTAATAGTATACACACCTCCCTCAGAATATTTGGACTGTTGTCTTCATCTGAATTGTTATACTCACAATGTTTCAGCTGATACACCCTTTGGCCTTCCTCAGGTCTATTATTTCAAACTCAGGAGCCTACACAAAATTTAGAACTGAACCCTTTATTTAATCCATGGGTGTAGATTTTTCTCTACGTTACAGACAAGGAAGTGAGGGGAACATCATTATTGATATTAATGGACTACCTTTGTCTTTTTTGAAAAGTAACTCTAAGATTAATAAATAGTTTTTTTTGACTTGAACTCAAATTAATAAGCCTATGTCAAGAACAAACTTCATTAGCAGACAATCTCTCACCATAAAATGATTGAAATACTGAAATTACTTAAAATTCAAAATATTTGTTTAATACTGAACAGTAAATTTTATGATATTAGAAACCAGACAAATTGTCATAATCTAAATCCTCACTCATAGATACTGTCTGTCCTCATCACTTCTTTCACAAAAGATGAATGAACTTTCATAACATCAGTGAAAACCCAAATTTGCTGCATTTTTTAGTCTAGTTTTTGTCGTTTCACTGGAAAGAAGTTGTGAAAATTTCCTTGGCAAATCTTGCAGAAAGTGGAAAGCAAATTAAGATGTATTCGTGGTTGTTCCTTAGAACATTTTAATTGAATGTGCATGACTCTAATTGACCAGTCAGGTATTTGTTTGATCAACATAAAAATCAATAGTTTTTTTTTGTTTGTTTTTAAGTAGTCCAAAGAGAAAAATGTTGTTCCTGAACAACTGAATGCTTCTTTTATTGGATAAGATGTAGAACAGCTGTCAATGATTCACAGGTCTATAAAAAATACATTTCTATGCACAGTTTCTGTCTGGGACTGTTGTGTAGAGAAATGTGAAAATGGCAAGACACATTTTAATGATGTATAAAACAACAGGTTGATATATTAGGAGTTGAATTTTAATTTTTAATAAATACTAGAGTGAGTCAAAAGTTTTGCAATATTTTTGTAACGTGAGACACAATTCAGCAGCTATGGATACTTTTGCTGAGGTTGTAAAGATGATGGATCATGCTAGATTGTGAGATGCCAAACTCACCTGATACTCTCTGAGTGCTACTCCCTGGATTCACCTCCAATGGTTTGAAGCACAGCCTTGAAATTCTCAGTTTTGGGCCTACCTGACCCTGCCTGATCATCAAGGTCCTGGTGACCCAAGCAAAATTTCTTGAACCATCTGGTTACTGTACTGTGATGAACTGAACCTTCACCTTTCATACAAAAAATCTTTTTTATTGTTTCCCTAATGTTATGGCTCATTTTGAATGTGCGAAGCATAAGTTCCCAAATTAGACTTCACTGCGCATTCATTTGTCTTGCTTTCAAATCATACATAAAGTGAAGCAATGCACATGTCAGCACACCAACTACCACACTACTGCCAGCCACACGAATACTTTCTATAGCTTGAACTGTTTCAGTCACATAATATATGCACCACAAACTAACCTCTACCAAAATATTGCAAAACTTTTGACTCACCCTAGTAATTTTAATTTTCTTTCTCTTATTCTAAATTTTCTTTTGGATAATTGAATTCTTTTACTGTTCTTGGTGAGGTTTTAAGAGGCAATGTATCAATAAAGTTGTTATCACAGCATTCTGGCTGATCTATTCTTCAGCCTCTCTCAACTGTATAATCAATAAAAGAAGAAAAAAATCCTTATTTCTTCAGGAAGTGATAAAAAAAGAATGGTTGGTTTGTTTTATGGCAAGTCAATTCTTCCTGGGTTATTTTAATGCTAAAGTCAGTTGAACAATTTTCACAAACCTTTTCAATAGGTGAACATTTAATACTAAATTGCAATATCAATATTTTAAGAACAAATGTATAAATAAAGTTCACAATTATTTCAAATATTACCTCAAGTAGATCTATTTTACTAATAAATAAGACCCGAACAAGTATTATCGCTCCAGGTCAGAGTGGACACGGAAGTAATGCTTACAAAGGAGTAATATGGCACACAAACTGACAAAGATAAAGAATTCATAGTACAAAGTAAATACTTTTGAAAGGAATAAAAAAAATTAATAACATTTGTAATGTACGAGGATCATTAAATAAGTTTCCAGACTTTTTTCGTATGGGCACTTTTATTGATAGTACACACATGAAACTCTAGTCCCCTTCCAAGTAATCTCCTCCGGCTGCAATGCACTTTTACCCTTCCAACAACATCTGGAAGGCCCCATGGAAGTCCTCTTGTCAATGACCTTCATCACAGCCTCTTTCATCTCCTCAATTGTCTCATAACAATAGCCTCTGAGTTTAGGGAATAACCAAGTCACAGGGAGCAAGGTCTGGACTATAGGGATGGTGAGGAACTGTCTTGATGCCCATCTTGGTCAAATAGTCTGTGACAAGAATGGAGTTGTGGACTGGTGCATTGTCCTGGTGGAAATGCCACTGACCTGATTTGAAGAGTGCTGACCTCTTCCGGTGGAATCTCTTTCTGAACTCCCTTAAAACCTCAACATAGTAACCCTAACCCTAACCCTTTGGCCAATCAACTCTGGTCTCCCACACCTCTAATCATCCCTTACAGACTCCGTGCCTTCCTTGAATCTCTTATGCCACTCAGAAATTGATGCTCGATTCATCCAAGATGCTCAAAAAGCAGTCTGAAGCATTCCATACGTTTCTGTGGCATCATTTTTTCCAAGTTTAAAACAGAATTTTATTGCATATCGTTCTTTTAAAGTGTCCTGACGTCCAGATTGCATTTTTGAAATTCACCAGCTGTGACAATCAGGCTTTAGTAGGTTGTATTCCAATTGCTACTGTAGCTGTTCATTTGAAGCTGAAATCATTAAAATTGGTCATTCATCGCATAAGATATATAGCAATAACATACTGAATTTTCAAGAGTCTACGACAATTTTAAATGCCTGTACAAAAGAAAATCTGGAAAATTATTGAAGGCACCACATATAAAGAAAACTAAGATAGTTCTTTTGTCATGGATTGACACTTCTCTCTATGATTGTAACTCTTAAGTCTTCAAGCTAGGATCAGGATGTAGCATCTGTTTCACAATCTCTGAACATATATTATAATAACAAAATTATAAAATTAAAAAAAGTAAAAGTAAAAATATTAAAATTTTTTCAAAATTTAATCAAATTATAATTGTTTTAATATTCTTTTACAGCTTCAAATTGAATAATAATTGGTATAGGGACTTGAGAACTTGGAAATAAGAAGAGTGGAGACCAGCATTGTTGAAATTGACCAGAATACTGAGAAGAGTCCTGGAGACTTGAAAAAACTTGTAATCACTTACACTCCTGAGGAAAACGATTAGCTAATGCTGGTGTGAAAAACTCTCAAGGTGTAAAATAATAATAATGATAATAATAATAGTAGTAACAATAATAATAATAAATTCAGGTAGTGAGGATATAGATGGAATTTTGCTTAAAGAAATGTACCATGCTAATAATGAAAAGTGGAAAACAGCAAATGACAGAATAACCGAAACAAACAATAATCAGAATGCTCAGAGAAAAGAAAACTTACAAATACTAGGGAATATTGGAAGTGAACACCATCAAACAAGGGGAAATAAAAAAAAAGATTTTTAAATACCTTAGGAGAATGTGAAAACTACTCAAAACCAAACTATATTGTAGAAATCTCATCAAAGGGATAAACATAAGATACTCTGGACCATTCTTAAAATGGATGAGAGAAGAATTTCAATAAATGATGATGCATAAGGTCTTTAATCCCCAAAATGATAAAGACAGATTATATGTGTTGAGAAAAGAAGGAGGAAGAGGGCTTACCAGCATTCAAGATAGTGTCAATATTAATAAGATGTCTTGAAGATTACATGAAAAAGAGCAGAGAAAAACTGATTACAGCAACCAGAAATAACACTAACAACAAAGGGATTAACAGAACAATAACAAGAAAACAAAAATGGGAAGAAAAAAAAATGTATGGACATTTCAAACAACAAACAAGCAAACTTTTACACTAGAATACTTGGACATGGCTACAAAGAAAGTTGATTGGGTGGGAAAGGTGATCCATTGGGAAATGTGCTAGAAATGGAAATTTGATCATAACCAAATGATACAATCACAACTAGAATCTGTCCAGGAGAATGAGATGCATAAAATTCTCAGGGACTTTAAGATACAAACAATTTCACCTAATCTCAACCGGAAGGACAGACCTAATGATAGTCAACAAAAAAAGAGAACCTGCCATTTTATAGACTTTGCTGTCCTAGCAGACCACAGAAGGAAAATTAAAGAAAATAAAACGAGAGAGACAAGTACTCAAACCTTACCAGAGAACTAAGAAAGCTGTGAAACAATGAGGGTAACAGTAATACTAATTGTAATTGGAGCACTTGGAATGATCCCTAAAGGTTTGGTAAGGGGGCTGGAAGAGTTAGAAATTGGAGGAAAAATCAAGACCATTCAAACTATAGCATTGTTAAGATTGGCCAGAATACTCAGAAGAGTCCTGGAAACCTAAGGAGACTTGTTGTCACTCAGACCCAAGTGAAAGACCACCAGCTAAGTCTGGTGCGAAAAACTCACAAAAAGTAAAATAATTAAAAATGGCATATGCACAAACCAGAATCTGTCCTCAAAAATTCAACCAATAAAATTCTTTGGGATTTTAAGATACAAATGGATCACCAAATCCTGGTCAGACTTAATCCAGACTTAATGTTAATTCAGCAAGAAAAAAGAACTTGTCATTAAGAGGACCTTGCAGTTTTGGCTGACCACAAAGTGAAAATGAAAGAAAGCAAAAAGATAGACAAATACTAGGACCTTGCCAGAGAACTAAAAAAGCTGTGGAACATGAAAGGTAGACAAATACTTGGCAGAGAAATAAAAAACAAAGCTGTGGAACATGAAAGTGATGGTGATATTAATTGTAATTGGTGTACTTGGAATGGTTCTGAGAGACTTGGAATGGAGATTAGAGAAAATGGAAATCAGAAGAAGAATTGAAACCATATTGATCACAGCATTGTTAAGATCAACTAGAATACTCTGAAGAGTCTTGGAGATCTGAGGAGACTTACCCTTATCACTCAGACTCTAGTAAAAGACCCCAAACTAAAACTGGAGTAAAATAACAAAAAACATCATCAAGTCATGCTAATTGGACAGATTTCCCTGACTCTCCCTCGCCATCCATCCCTATCATTCATCACTCTTGGTCCAGTATCCACACAGATGTATGTAAGTCCTTGTTGGCTGTCCATGTGTGGGAACAATTGTAGAACATTGCTTATGAGTTACTTCTCCAGTAATGCCCTACATGTGTTGTTCATCTTACTTGATGGTTTGTAAAATGGGAGGTAGGTGGCCATACAGTTGCTATTTTGTGGGATTTTGCTTCCAAGATGTGTTCCACTCAGCTCATAGCAGCCTTTTGTAGTTCCCATATAGCTTTTTTTCTGTATGTTTCATTGGCATTGAGGTGGTGCATCCTCACAATAGTACTGACACAACTACTGCTGGAAAGAATTCCGATTTTATTTCATCAGAGAGATGAGATTTCTATATAATTGACAACCTGTCAATAACAGTCTACACCTTTAGTAGGTATATGTTAACATCACTTTCTGTTGATGAGATATTGCTGCTTAGGTATGGGAACTGATCTGATAATTTCTGAGATTTGTCACTTAAAGTAGGGATGACTCCTTTTTGTTTTAAACGCATGAACTCTGTTTTATTTGCATTCACATAGAAGCCAATGCCTTCTGCTGCGGGCTCGAGGCAACACAAAAGGGATTCAGCTTGGGTAGGTGTATTTGCAAGAAGTGCTAGATCATCAACATAGTCTGCATCTTTCAGTTTCTGTAAGATATTATCTACTTCTTTTTTTGTGTGTGTGAAATAATTTTCTTTCATGAGATATATTGACATTTGTAGTTGGTAATCTAGGCTGATTATAAACATAGGATTCTAACGAATGTCCTTGCAAGACTCCAGTGACAATGTCAAAGAACTCATTGTCTCCATCATGTGAGCAAATCATTGCTTTTATGGTTTTGTAAAGCATCGTTATAGCAATAAGAGTTTCTTTAGAGAGGCCATATACAAGAAGTATTTTCTTCATCTTTCCTCTTTGTATAGAATCAAATGCCTTGGAGAAATCAATGAATAATAGATTTACTTTAGGATTTTGGGCACATTACCTCTTAAATGATTCAATGAATAGTCTGAATCTGTGATGTTGTGGATCAATTTCTTTGAAAGTGATTCTGATTTTTCCTGAGAATTTTCTCAACTTCAGATTAGATATGATTGAGAAGCAGAGTATTAGAAACTTTAGCAGCTATAGGAGTAAGTGTTATGTCTTTTTACAGCCTTTTTGTCCATTTCTTTATTGAGTTTTGTTTATACACAACGTTGCAAAGATTTGAATAATAAATTCTGCTTACATACGTGGTGCCTTCAATAGTTTCCAGACTTTTTTGTGCAGGCATTTAAAATTGTCAGACTCTTGAAAATTCAGTATGCTATTGCTATACATCTTATAAGATGACAGACCAATTTTTATGATTTCAGCTTCAAATGCTGATTGTCACAGCTGGTGAATTTCAAAAATGCAATCTGGACGTCAGGACACTTTCGAAGAACGATATGCAATAAAATTCTGTTTTAAACTTGGAAAAAATGATGCCACAGAAACGTATGGAATGCTTCAGACTGCTTTTTGAGCATCTTGCATGAATCGAGCATCAGTTTCTGAGTGGCATAAGAGATTCAAGGAAGGCAGGAAGTCTGTGAGGGATGATGAGAGGTGTGGGAGGAGTAACGAAGTCAATACACCAGAGTTGATTGGCCAAAGGGTTAGGGTTAGGGTTACTATGTTGAGGTTTTAAGGGAGTTCAGAAAGAGATTCCGTCAGAAGAGGTCAGCACTCTTCAAATCAGGTCAGTGGCATTTCCACCAGGACAATGCACCAGTCCACAACTCCATCCTTGTCACAGACTATTTGACCAAGATGGGCATCAAGACAGTTCCTCACCGTCCCTATAGTCCAGACCTTTCTCCCTGTGACTAAGCTCAGAGGCTATCGTTATGAGACAATTGAGGAGATGAAAGAGGCTGTGACGAAGGTCATTGACACGCTCACACAAGAGGACTTCCATGGGGCCTTCCAGAAGTTGTTGGAACGGTACAACAAGTGCATTGCAGCCGGAGGAGATTACTTCGAAGGGGACTAGAGTTTCATGTGTGTACTATCAATAAAAGTGCCCATTCGAAAAAAAAGTCTGGAAACTTATTTAATGATCCTCGTAACTTGCCAAACAGAAATGAAAAATATCAAGCAGATTTTTCGTTCAAGAACAGGCTGGCACGACTAAACACCAAATTTGAAAAAAGGGAGGAAAAGCGAAGGATCAACACCTACCCGAATAACTTTTAAGTACAACTAGATTATATATAAATAACTTAAAATTAATAAATAACACTTTGAACTGTGAGGCATACTCCTCTTTTGAAGGGGTATCTTCCAATCTTCCAGAATTGTCTCAGCGAAGATATAGTAGTAATACCACAAACAATCTTTCCTCGAAGAAACAGAAGGTGTGCTCTCTCTGCTACCGGCACGCGGAAACCAGAAGAAGAAAAGGACGCAAGAGGTGTGACTTGTTTTATGGAGGAGAACGCGATAAGCCCACGTAAAGTGGCGAGATTTAATGAGCATAAAAGAAACTAAGTTTGAAGTGGAAAAGCGCAGTATTTTGCTTATGTTTGATTGGTGAACATCCATCAGTTCATTTTGCAAGTTAAGTAATTTGACTAGCGCCCAATAGGTTGATTCCACTTCGACTAGACTTCTGAAACCAACAAGAACCAAAGATGGGCAAAGATAGAATAAGATTTGTTAGAGTTTATGTAGAAGTAAGGAACAAAGAGTTTAAGCTTCACACTTCACAATATGACTCGTCTTCACTTGCTTATAGTGATATAAACAATCAATACATCGTATCTGTAAGAAATAAGTTTGATACTCTTTAGGAGGCATCTGAAAGACATACTTCAAATGAAAAATATAAAAAAATTCTTACCACCCTCCTAGAAGCAGCAGCTGAGTGTATACCAACTAAACCAAGAGCCAAATATAGAGTTCCGTGGGAGTCAATAGCAGTTGAGGAAAAACAAGATAACATGAAAAAAAAGCATTCTTACTTAATAAAAGAAAGCCAACATGCCAATGCACAGAAACTTAAGAAATACCAGAGTGAACTAACACAATGATAATAACAATAACAACAGATAAAAAAAACTGCAGTAGAAAACTGATTTGGTTGGTTGGTTGGTTTTTATGACATGTCAAGCTTCATAGGTTATTTAATGCCAAATTCTGTTTATATATATATATATATATATATATATATATATATGTGTGTGTGTGTGTGTGTGTGTGTTTAACATAAGATTTCTAAACGGATACGTTTTAGATAAACAGGGTCTCATTTCTTTGCAGATGATTAAATAGCTCCAATTCATATTTTTGGTACAACCCTGTCTCTTTCAAGAAGGACAGAACGTCATCCATTTTGACGTTCTCGAACCGATCGTTCAAATTATTTACTTTGAAAAATCGCTTTCTGACGAGAGCGAAAACTCTACAGTCTATTAGAACGTGTTTAACGGTGCAAGGCGTTTGACATGTCAAACACGATGGGTTTTTGTTCCTGTTTCAGTATGAAAGAATGAGTAAGCCTTATATGACCAATGCGCAATCAGGATATACTGACTTGTTCTCTTCTGGATTTTCTGAAAACTGGTCTCCATTCTCCCAAAGTGGGCTGGATTTTGAAGAGTTTATTGTGGGTGTTATCATTCCAACGTTGTTGCCATTTTGCGTAAAGGAATTTATTGATTTAGAGTCAGCATACGGAGTCCTGAATTTGTTGGGGGTCAGGTCTATGACCGATTTGGCTACCGAGTCTGCTTTTCATTTCCTTTCACTCCAATGTGGCTTGGGATCCAGCATATTAGGATTTTTTTACAATTTGACAGTGAGTTTAGTCTACTCAACAGTTTAATGATTTGGGGGTTCTCGAGTTTTTTTTTATTACTTAATGATAGTAAGACTGAGAGCTAGACTGAGAATATGATAAATTTCTTGTGTTTGCTCTTCGAGATGATGTCGAGAGCTAGATCTATTGCACGGACTTCCGCTGTGCTTTTCGTTGGGAGGGCTTTCTTGATAATTGTGTTATTTAGAACAGCTGTGCAAACCGTTTTGTTATTGTTCTTAGAGCCCACCGTGAAGACATATAGATGGTTAGGATGGTTTTGGCGGACATTGTGAAATTTCTCCTGATAAGTATCGGGATGGGTTTTTGTTTGGGGTAGTTCATTCAGTTCGAAGATCACTTTGGGTTTTTTAATGATCCAAGGTGGTGTTTGAGGTAAGATGTTTTCATGTATATTATTTAGAGAGATTTTTGATTCTTGGAGAGTAGACTTCATCCGAAGGTCAAAAGGACTTATGGATTTTTCTTTTCTTTCAAAATGTTGCTTGTATTTAGGGTTGAAGGTGCAGTCAATAGCTGGGCTGGATGGGCAAGATTTTAGTTTTGTGTAGTATTAGAGAGCCAGTTTTTCACATCTGAGTTATAGAAGTGCTTCATGGGCCTCCACGTATAGGCTGTCAACTGAGAAAGTTCTGAAAGCTCCTAAGACCTGTCTTAAGCCTTCGGGGTGTATAGGGTCGAGCTGTTTGAGGTAGGAACTCCTGGCATATCTGTAGATAAAAATGGCATTGTCTAGTTGTGAGAGGATAAGTGATCTGTATAGTTTAAGGAACGTTTGTCGGATAGCTCCCCATTCTGTGTGGGTAACAACTCACAGAGATGGTTGAGCTCGGGTGGATTTCGTTTTTAAGTATTTTATGTGAGTGATAAATGTTAGTTTCTTGTCGAATATAACCTCGAGGAATTTATATTCGTCAACGACAGGTATCTCGGTATCTTCAAGTTTGATGAAAAGGTTTTTGTACATTTTCCTTAGAGAGCAAAAGTGCACACATTGGGTTTTGGATTTAGACCATTTAAAACCGTTGTCTGTTGCCCATTTATTTATTTTGTTGAGGTTTAGCAGTAGTTGTCGTTCTATTATGTTCATGTGGGTAACTCGGTAGCAGATGATGAAGTCGTCGACGTAGAAAGCACAGTCGACTGTGGGGTTGAGGCATTTGACAATATTGTTGATTTTTATTGAGAATAGAGTAACAAAGAGGATGCTTCCTAGCGGAATACCCGCCTCTTGATTTTGCAAGTCAGAAAGAGTGGATCCCATGCGTACCCTTTGTTTATTTAGGAGAGAAAGTTTCTGATGAAAAGCAGCAGCCTTCCTGATCATATAAGTCCCGCATGATACCATATTTCCAGGTAGCGTTGTATGCCTTGTCCAGGTCGAAAAAAATTGCCGCCAGATGTTGCTTTTTTATGTTGGCTTCCCTGATGAAGGTTTCCAGGCGGATTAAGTGATCTACGGTTCCTCTCTTTTTCCGTAAACCTGCCTGTATATTGGTTATAAGACCGTTTGACTTAAGGTACCACGTCAGTCTATAATTGATCATCCGCCCCATCGTCTCGCAGAGACAGCTAGTTAATGCGATGGGTCGATAGTTCTACAGATTAGAAAAATCTTTGCCTGTTTTGGGGATGGGGGCAAATATACTCGGTCTTCGTGTTTCTGGGAAGGTACCACTAGTCCAGATGTTATTAAAGACATTTAACAGGCATTTGACGGATTCGTCCGGAAGTTTTCTGAGGAACTCATTGCGTATCTCATCAGGGCCGACAGCTAGGTTGTCGGATTTATTAATGGAATCCACTTGTTCAGTTAGGATTAATTGTTCATTGTAATTGTTATATGACCGAAAGAGATCGCTTTCTAATTTATCGTTCACACAAAATAATGATTTCAACTAGCGTCCACGAGAGCATTCACCCACCGGATGTTATCGGTGGTGAGACTTTCTTCAGAATTGATAAAAGGGGTTTCTGCACATAGCGAAATGTCGATGAAATTTGTCAAAAAATAAAAATAATTGAAAGTAATTTTTCGGCCAGTCCGTAACCTTCGCAGTAAAAAACAAAGAAAACCCAATCTGATCCGATCAGAAGAGGAAAACGATATAAAAGACAAATTTCTCGAGTGCGGACACAGATCAAGAGAAGACAGGCGACGGTCCGCGGACAAGAACTCCAACTGAGAGAGAGACAGACAGACAGACAGAAGTGAAACTCGAAACCACGCATCACCCACATTGACCTTCCTTTTCCCGGGTTTGAAGGAAGCGACTAACTCGTGAATCACCGAACACCCCTCTCCTCTCTGCACCCGTAACATCTGATTGACCGCGTACGCGTAAGTCCAACAATCCTACCACTATTAAGCATAGGACATTTTTTTCTATTTTTTAATTCCATATCAACACGTTTTTATAAACCCAGCTATTTGGACTTTTTACTCATTTGTTTCCAATACAACTGTTAAAATTTTTACGTACCTTCGTGTTTTTTTTTGTTTTTGCAACTGTGTTCTGTTTTTTGTTTTTTTGTTTATTTTTATTTTTTTTTTTAACTTTCTTTGCAGCCATACGCTGGTATAACACAATCTTCGGAATTTTTTAGTTTAATTTTTTTCTTTTTTGAGGTCTGTTTGATTATAGTGAATTTTGTATTGATCTGCCCGGAAGAATTTTTGGAGAATGTTTTAGTCAGGAGATCGGCAATGGCCTTTTTTCTGTTTTTTTGTTTGTTACAGAGAGGTGATTTAGTGGAGTTGTTTGTTTTTACCGGCTATTTTCTGGTCTGTATGCCAGACTGTTTTCTATTTGGAGGAGGTATTCAATTTGCTCACGGAGTTTTGCCGGAATTTTTTTTCCTCTTTGATAATTTTGTGTGCACTTGCTCTGAAGAATTTGAAGAAGATTAAGTTGGAGGTTGTGGGTTATGAATTGAATTTTTGCAGAACTGCTCGTCACAGACGGATAGCCTCTCTGCATTCTTTGCTGAACCATGGGCTGTCTCGCTTATGAGTAGTTGGTTTGTGTGGGATACGAATTTTTGCTATTTCTATGAGTGTGTCAGTAAAGTGGGCAGCTGAGTAAGTTTTATTTGGTCGGAGGTGTTTGAGGCATAGAGATAGAAACTCTTCCCAGTTAGCTTTATTTCATTTCCATCGGGAAAGATCCTCCTCTTGGGGGTGCAAACACTCGATCATGTTTGGGAAATGGTCACTCCTGCATGTATCCCCATACACCCACCAAGAGAAGTCAAGAAAGATTGAGGTGTTGCAGAGGGTTAAATCAATGGCCGAGTAAGTAGCGGAAGATAGGTCGATTTGTGTTGGAGATTTGGTGTTGAAGAGACAGATCATTATTATTGATTATGTTTTCCAGTGTTCTGCCTTTTTGGTTTGTGTTTTTACAACCCCATATGGTATTGTGGCTGTTAAGATCACCTAGTTGGAAATAAGGTGTGGGTACTTGTTTCAAAACGTTGTTGAGTTTCTTTTCGTTAATTGTGTCATGTCGCGGAATGTTGAGTGTGCTGATATTTATTGTTCTGTGTGAGGTTACTTTGATGGCAATTGCCAGGAACCCAGTGTTGAGGTTGATTTTGCTTTGGGGTATGTCATTCCTAATTAGGACTGAGACACCACCCGAAGCCGTGTGATCAGTATCGTGAATATGATTAAAGCTTTCGTAACTTTTTATCTTAATGTTATCGTTCACTTTGATGAATGTTTCTTGAAGGCAGATCATGGCTGGCTGCAGGTTCGTCACCAGTAAGAGCGGTTCGTTCCTATTGGCTTTGATCCCTCGACGGTTCCACTGAATTATTTTGTGGTTCATTGTAAGGCCCTGAGTCTAGCCTGTTCAGTGGTTTCTTTGAGGCTTTGTGTTTAATTAATAGGGGGCTGTTCTCTATCTCCATATTTTCTAAGAGCCTGAATTTATTTATTGTTTCTATAGTTTATGACTCTTGTATTTTTTGTTTTGGGGTAGGTTTTTGTTTATCTTTAAGTGTTTTTTTTTTTTTGTTTGGAGATGTGTCTGTAGAAGCTGGTGGTTGTATTGGGGATCTTTTATCTCTTGATCTTGTTATGTTGGGAGATTTTTTTATAGGGCTTTTTATCAGACGGGTGGGAGGTGGTGTTGCCGTTTTCTAGCTGAATTAATGTTTTACAATCTCTTCATATTTCTTGTGTGGAACTTCCCTCTTTGGATTACGAGAGAATAAGCAGGGGTTTTAGACCCTGCTACCATCTTCCGTGTTTCATGATAAGGAATGTTGTTTTTGTGTTTTATTGCTAGGATTTCCTTTTCTACTTTCCGACTCTCGCAAGATCTTGTGTCGACCGGGTGGTCACTGCTACAGTTGGCACATTTATTTGAAAGTTCACATTTTCATTAATGTGGTGATTAGAATCTTGTTGACCACATTTCCTGCACACTTCTCGTCCTCTACAATTGTCTTCGAGGTGGCCGTATTTTTGCAATTTATTGCATCTCAGTGGATTTGGTACGTATTGCTCGACTCTCTCCATAGTATAACCTACTTTTATTTTTTCCGTGATTTCGGGGGTGTTAAAGGTCATTATATATGTGTTGATTTCTATTATTTTCCCCTCTTTTTTATGGATACTCTTTTAACATCTGTAACCCGTTGCTTTTTAAGTTCTCTTTTGATTTCCTCAATTGTATAGAGCGAGATTCTTTACTTAGCATGACCCCCTTATTTACGTTCAGGAAATTGTGAAGGTAAGTTTTGACAGGGATGTTGTGAAACTTGATCATTTTTTAACAGAAATCTGCTTATTTTCTTTTTTCCACCTCAACGAACAGAGTTTCATTTTTTTAAATCCTTTTACAGATATTGGTGTTAAGTTGCTTGATATAACTTTTTCTATAATGAACAGAGATAGATTTGTTATGGGTGAGCTGGTAGATTCGATTACTATGAATCTTGGGAAAGGTGATTCAGCTTAGTTATCAGAATAAGAATTTAATTCTGAGATGCTTTGTTTGAATTTTCTGTTTGAGAAAGTCATATGTATTATTTGTTTTTCACTGGTCCTATGTTACACCATCCACCACAGAGTTTAACTTGTGTTGGGAATGTACCAAGGGGGAAACCCATTCTCCCTTGTTGAGACAGGGATACATTAACAGTATACTCATGTTAAGAGCAAGATTCTGAGCTTCTGCCAGATTCTAGTTTTTGTCAATCTACAATCTAACAAGGTAAAAAAACCTTTCCTCTCAGCAAAACTGACTCTCAGCTCCTGCCTTCTAGCATGTATAAGATAAGAGATTGGGAATTTTTCCGCAAGAGCAGATTGGATAATAAACACACGTGTGCTAGGACAGGGTGGGACCAGCCGTTTGATCGGATTGGACCAATCTGACCGCCTGTCAGACTAAGTAAAGGCCAAATTGGTGTGTTGCAAACCATTGACCACTTTGTCACTAGACCAATGACTGTTCAACCATCAGGACTCCGTCCTAGCATCTTTTGAGTCACTACCCACAGCCAACAGGTAGCTCCATTGGAGGGGTTTACCCCTCAGCAGAAGTGCAGTTGGCGTATTCCACAGCCCCAGCTGACAGGGCAAGTGGAAGAGTGATTACGGTAACCAGAAAAAATACAGACGACACAAACATCAAAAGAACAAAATAACCGGAAAACAAATATGGGAAGAAAAACAACCGTAAGGGCATTTCATTGATGGCAGCACAAAACAATGCCATAAAGACTATGTCAAAGAAAGAATAAAGAAGATGCAACAAAATAGCAAGTGTAGATTAAGTGGTGATCGAGACGAAATGATCAATCACATAATAAGTGAATGCAGTAAATTAACACAAAGACAATGACATGACTAGATGGGAAAAGTGAACCACTGGGAATTATGCAAGAAGTTTAAATTTAATCCTACGAACAAATGGTATATGCACAACTCAGAATCCATCCAAGAAAATGAGACACACAAACTTCTCTGGGATTTGGAGAAACAAATGGATCATCTAATCTCAGCCAGACAACCAGACCAAGTGACAGTCAATAAAAAAAGAACCTGAAGAATAGAGAACTTCCAGCTGACCACCAAGTAAAACTGAAAGAAAGTGAAAAGAGTGCCTAGACCTTGCTAGAGAACTGAGAAAACTATGGAACATGGGAGTGACAGTGATACCAATTGTAACTGGTGCACTCAGTACAGTCACCAAAGGTTTGGTACATGTACTGGAGGACTTGGAAATAAGAGGACAAGTGGAAACCATCTAAACTAGATCATTGTTGAGATTGGCCAGAATACAGAGAAGGGTCCTGGAGACTTGGGGAGACTTGCTGTAACTCAAATTCCAGTGAAGAACCCTCAGAAAATGCTGATGTGAAAACTCTCAAAAGAGAAATTAGAGATATTGAAAAAGGGACAATAAATGTACAGGAAACCTTCATGATTGAAGATTTGAAAAAATTTTGAAGTAATATAAGGAGCCATAAGAAATCACAATAGGTGAACTGAAAATATAAAATACATTTATAAAAATAAGGCATGAAGATATTACTACACAAAAAATTATTAATGCACTTAAACACACTTATAAATGGAAGTAACAAATTTTTGGCTTGACTGCCTATCCTCGCCACATTAACTAATGATAAAACTTATTTCAGAAATCATTAAAGAACCTGAAAAAATGGCTAATTAGCTCACAGAAGGAGTAACATACTTACTACTAAAAACACAATCCACAATAAATGCAAAAAACCACAAACCAATCATATGCCTTCCTACAACTATAAAATGATAACATCAATTCTAAAGAAGAGAATAGTTAAATTCATAGAATGTAAAGACATCTTTCCTTTAGAACAAAAGGGATACAAAAAAGAATCATATGGTGGCTAAGATCAGTTGAAAATAAACAAAATGATCATGAAGAATTGTTGATCCAAACAGAAAAATCTAAACATGGTTTGGATTGATTACAAAAAAGCTTTTGATAGCATATGTCAAGAATGTATCTTAAAAGTTCTTATCCTTTTAAAGATGTCCCCAGTTATAATAATATTCCTAAACTATAATATCAAAAGGTGGTATATTAATGTTAGATTAATCCATGAAAAAAACATACTTGAAACTAATAATCTGAACATTAACAATGGAATCTTTCATGGAGACTCCCTTTCTCCTCTTCCTTTTTGTATAACTCGAATATTTCTTTCTGTAGAACATAAAAACACAGCCTATGGATATAAAAGTACCACTACTAAAAAAAATAAACCACCAATTCTATATGGATGATTAAAAGTTACATGCAAAAAATGATAATGATTTAGAAGTTTTACTAAGCACTGTAAAAAGATTTAGTGATAAAATTAGAATGCAATTTGGTTTGAATGAATGTGAAAAAGTCACATTTGTGAAAGGCTCATAAGCAAAGTCTAAAAACATCAATCAAGATTAAAGAAATTTTTGAGATAGAACACAATAAAACCAATAGATATTTAGAAATTAATCAAGTGAATGGTATCAGTCAAACTATAAATAAAGATAAAATATGAAAAGAATTCTATTAGAGAATAAGAGCCATATTAAGAACAGAATTGAATGCAAAAGATAATGCTTTAGCAATTAACACCTTGGCAATGTCAGTAGTGAAACACAGTTTTAATATAATAAAATGGATGCTAGTTGAAATAAAAATAGGTGGATTCTTAATCTAGGAAACTAATAACCAGCCAAAGGATGTATTTCCTAAGAGCTGAAATAGGATGTTTCTGTCAAGAAAGAAAATTGTAAAAAAGACTTAAGCTACCTAGAATTGACCTACTAAACAATCACTGTAGGATTAAAGAAATGCACAACAACATTTTGGATGCTACAGTTAATAAACATACACAAGAAGAAAAAGAAAAAAATATTCAATGGGTAAAGAAAGTAGTAAATTTGCTCATCAACTCAATTTCACATTGAAAGAAATAGACATAAAAGAGCAAGTAATTGTGGCAGCAAAAACATAAAGAAAGAAGAAAAAAAAACAGACTAAAGCAATTAAAAAAACACCTGAGAACAAAACCCACTACATAGACAATATACACAAAGAATTAGAAATGTTTATATAGATATAGTAAAAACTAATCAATGGCTGAAAAGAGCCCAACTGATGGCAGAAACAGAGGGGTTTATAATAGCAGCACAGGACAAGAGTATACCAACTAGAAACAATACAGAAAATATTATAAAAATGGATCAAACCTAGTATGTAGACTGTGGGAATAAAAAACCTAGTATGTAGACTGTGTGAATCTAGATGCTCAATCCTAACACCAAAAGAATATAGAGAAAGGCATGATAAAATAGGACTTTATATTCATTAAAAAATATGTAAATATTATTGAATACTAAAATCTGAAAAATTATATAAACACCACCCAGAACCAATAACAGAAGCTATGGGAGCTACAATTCTCAGAGACTTTACTATCCAAACTGATTGAAAAATAAAGAGCAATAGACAAGATATAGTGGTTAAGGAGAAAAACATGCCCTTCAAATGATATATCAGTACCAGTAGATAATAACATACCAGTCAAAGAGGATAATAAAATAAGTAAATATGAAGACCAGGAAAAAGAAATTGAAAAATGTAGCACCTTAAAACTAGCACCATTCCAGTAATAGACAGAGCCATGGGTATGATTAAGAACAAGACATATAAACACATTAACAAGATACCTGGCAGTCCCAGCATATATGAAATACAAAAATTGCACTTTACGGAACTACTCATTTCCTAAGGAGTGTATGATCAATATGATTGGAAAAATAACACCCCAAAGAAGCAACAAAATACATAGATACATAGAATACATATAATCTCTTCCTTCCCCATTGTAAATCTTGGGGTGGGGGGTAAAGACTAGGTGAAGGACTATAAGAAACTGAAAGTAAAGTTGAAATTTAAATAATAATTATAATAAAGGTAGGAACTCAAACAAATAGACCAAAGGACAAGGAACCTGATGACTATGTACAAAGCCTTACCCTCAAAAGATGACATAGATAAACTATATGTGTCAAGAAAAGAAGGAGGAAGAGGACTCACCAGCATTGAGGATTGTGTAAATGCATCAATATAAAGGTTTGTGGAATTCATTAAAACGAGCAAAGAAAGACTAATAACAGCAGCCAGTAACAGCAATGGGATCATAAAGACAAACAAAAAAACAACAAAAATCAGAAAACAAAAAAATGTATGGATAGTTAAAGCGACAAACTGTTGAGATTGCACACAAGAAGACTAAGACATGGTTTAGAAAAGGAAACCTCAAGAGAGAAAAACTAAATGTGAAGGTTATGTGGTGACAGATATGAAACAGTTAATCACATAATAAGTGAATGCAGCAAATTAACACAAAAGAAGCACAAAGTTAGACACAACTGGATGGGAAAGGTAATCCCCTGGGAATTGTGCAAGAGATTCAATTTTGAGTATACTACCAAATGGTATATGCAAAATCCAGAATCCATCCTAAAGAATGACATTCATAAAATTCTCTGGATCTTTGAGATACAAATGGATCACTTAATCTCAACCAGAAAACCACATCTTGTTTTAGTTAACAAAAAAAAAGAAATTGTCATCTCAAGGATTTTGTTCTTTTGGCAGACCGCAGATTGAAAATGAAAGAAAGCAAAATGATTGACAGAAAACTAAAAAAGCAGTGGAATATGAGGATGATGGTGATCCCAATTCTAGCAGGGGCACTTGCAATTGTCTCCAAAGGCTTGGAATGGAGACTGGAGGAATTGGAAATCAGGAAAAAAGAAAACAAACTAATTTCTATAAAAGACAATTTTTACAATTTTTAACTCAGCATGAACTCTGACCTTGAAATAATTCTGCTTGACCAACAAATGCTTCATATTTTCAGTGGATATTTCATATAAAAGACAATATATCAACTTTTGTAGTTTGGTTGGTTGTGTTTTATGGCATATCAACCCTTTCAGGTTATTTAATGCCAAATCCTGTTTTTACATAAATATTAAATATATATGATTTGTAAACAAATAGTTTGAAGGTAGTAATTTTTAAACGAGCCAGAGCTGATTTGTTTGCACACAGTTAAATAGTTTCAAGTATCGCTATTCAACTCTAGTATTTCTATTCTATATTATTCATTCATTTGTACATATTTAAATAGTTCAAAGTATTGCTATGTAATACTAATAATTCAATTCAACAGTCATTTGTTTGCACACAGTTAAATGGTTTCAAGTATAGTAAATGATTAAATAGTTCTATTTGACCGATAGACAGGACCCTAAGAAGTATTACTACTCTGGGTCATAGTGGATCTTAAAGTAATGGTAATGAAGGGGTACTCCACATTTCCCAAAGCATGAGAACTGAAGCCTCATCATCAGAGAGTGTAGTGTTATATCCAGAACACTCATTTGGTGGGGTGAGATCTTATTCCTCTGCAGAGATGCAGTCAACATATTCTACAGCACCAAATGACTGGGATTCAATTTCTTTGCTTGTCATTGTTTGCTGAATGTTTAAAATAAAATAATTAATCTTAAAACATTTTTTCTATGAGAAGAAAATAGTTTTATCTGGTAAACCCATCTAGGTTAAACATTATTTTACGATATACATTTGATTTATTTGACTTCCCATCAAATCATGTTTGAAATGAAGTCATTTTATAATGGAGTGGTGGCATACACATCTTGAAACATGCATATCACAAAAAATGCTTGGTCCTCTCTGTATTCTCCTTTGTGGGCACTTCAGGTTCCAAGCAATAAACTTAGCCCTATTAAACCCTAACCCTAACCCTGCCTGGGACCAAGCAAATAATGTTTCTTACCTACCCAATAGGAGAAAACTCCAATATCAGATAAGCATTTTATTATATACTATCAGCCTGATATTTCAAGCTCCTGATCATATCAAATACAAATAATAAAAGGGTTAATATGATAATCATTTACAGCCCATTTTTTGAATTGAATGATGGGATAGCTTTGAACAAAAATGCCTGCACCATAGAATAAAGTTTGAATGTGTTTTGTACTGGATTGCTTTGATTAATTTTTGGACGTTCACATCCACCCATGGTATCAAGAAGCAAATGATTCAATTGGTTAAAGGTTTATCAGTATGTACAAAGCTTAATAATAAAAAAAAATACAAGGAAAATTTCAAACCAAAATTTATTTAATGTAGCAGGATACAGACTTATTGATCAATTTATTTGATAAACAGAAAAAAACAATGACTTTTGTAATCAGAGAGGAAATTAGTTTATTTTACAAAAATATAATTAAACCAGTTTCTTTGAAGAAGTTATAATTCCTTGCTGAAAACCTGCTCACAAGACAGGCGTTTTAAGCTAATAACTTGAAACTATAATTTTGTGGATACATATAATGTAATAAATGTCTTTGAGAGTTGATCATTTATGGCCCTTTTCCGGTCGGCTGGGACTGTATAATACACCGACTGCTTCTCTGCAGACCCCCTCAGCGAGTGTCCTGGATGTGACACAAAACAATCTGATGGTAAGGCACCAGTAATGCTGGAGCTTTGGGGAATGCAGAGTATCCCTTCACTGTCATCGTTCCCAGGTCCATTCTGGCCAAGAGTGGTAGCACCTGATAGGGTCCTATCTATAGATCAAATAGAATTAAATCATGGTTTTAAGAGTTTACTGTTTTTGCATTTAAACTGCGTACCTATGCTAAACTAAATTACCTGAAATAGAACTGTTTTGATATTTAAACTGCGTACTTATGCTAAACTGAATTGTTTGAAATAGAACTGGTTTTGACATTGAAACTGTACTTGCGAGAACTGTTTTTGACATAGAAACTGTACTTACACTAAACTGAATTGTTTAAATTAGAACTGTTTTAATGAACTGAATTGCTTGAAATAGAAAGGTTCTTGACAATTAAACTGTGCATTTTTTTAACTGCGTACTTATGTTAAACTGAATTTTTTTGAAATAGAACTGTTTTGATGTTTAACTGTATGTAAACAAAATCTGTACTTATACTAAACTGAATTGATTGAATTAAAACTGTTTGACTAAACTGAATAACTTGAAATAGGAATGTTTTAACAATTAAACTGTGAACTTATGCTAAACTAAATCGTTTGAAATAGAACTGATTATTTGTATAAAAATGGATTCGGCATTAAATAACCTACAAAGGTTGATATGCTATAAAACCCAAACAACTAACCAACCAACCATTTATGGTCCCTTGATGGTTATAGTTCATACTACAAACATAATATCTGGTTTCTTTGTTTAATGGCATATCAACCTTCATGGGTTATTTAATGCCAGAGCCATCCTTGTAGAAGAATAGCAGTGGTACTATTTAACCCATAGCTATGGGAATAAAAGGGTTCATACCTTTTCTAAGGGTCATTAGTCTAAAAGTGAATATAATAATGACTACAAATGTAAGCATAACAACTTGATTTCTTATAAATACTGATTTTCTAAAGAGCAGAAAAAATCACTGGAAAAAATCTTGAAAAGGTAATATATTTTTGGCTAAATGTCTACTTTATATCATTAAACAGAACAATAAAGATATGGTTTAGCTAACTTGAGAGGCACAAACTAAGGGCCCAGTTTGATATCATATAGTAAATCAAACTTATAGCTAAAAACTTTTAAAATTTTGAAACTTTTAAGAACTAAAAAAATTAAAAATATGTTCCAAGGTCCCAGAAAATTGCACAGCTATAATTCTAATTTTTATACAGATAAGATTTTTCATGAATTGTTGTAAGATGATTTAAAATAAACATTGAAAAGGCCAAAAATTATCCCTTTATTCAATTATTGAAACTATGAATAGATTCTCTAAAATTCTTTTGATTTCATTGTTTCAAAATTAGGGAGAATTAAAAAAAAACAAAACAGAAATCAATTATCAAAATATAACATTTCATGAGTCAAAGAAACAAAAACATCTGAAATATTTGTAACATTTTAAAACAAATATGGTATTTTCTTCATTACCCTTCAGTATAGAAAATTCAATCAAACATTTTTCTTATGCTTTTATTGTATCTTGCTTTAATATTATTTAAGTTAAGTTGATCATTTCCCTTTGATATTTTAAAGATTTTGTGATATCCACTGACAGCTAATATAAAGATGGATAAATAAGTGGAAATGAGATAAATGCATGATATATATATATACAAGATCTATAAGATATATATCTATGATATATCTGCATGATATATATGTAAGATATATATGTAAGATATATATATATATGATATACATGCATGATATATTTGCAAGACATATATGTAAGATATATATCATCATCATGCATGCCACTGGCACAGATTTCCCTGACCCTCTCCTGCCACTCGTCCCTATGGTCCATCACTTTCGGCAGGTCTTCCATGCTACATCCTGTATCAGTACAGAGCTGTCATAGATAGGTTCTAGCTGGTTGCCCTAACCTGGCTCATCCGTGTGAGAGGGTCCACAGGAGTACATCACTTATGAGCTCGCCCTTACTTCTTCAGCAGCATCTCACATGTCTTGCTCATCTAATTTGGATGGTTTTTGAAATGGGTGGTAGATGTCCATTCAGTTGCAGCTTTGTGGAATGCTGCCTCCTGGAATTGTTCAGTACAGCTCACAGCATTCTTGTGCAGTTGCTGTCAAGCTTTCTCTCCATACACTTAAACATGTCCATATGGTGCATCCATACAGCAGTATTGACACAACTGCTGCTTGGGACAAACTGCGCTTTATTTGATCTGATACGTTTGACTTCCATATGATCGATAGTATATAGATAGCTATCCAAGCCTTTGCTAGTCTCATGTTGATATCATTTTTAGTCGATGAGACACTGCTTCCAAGGTAGGTGAACTTTTCCACAAGTTTCAGAGATGTTGCCTCTTTGATTAAGGCATATGAACTCTGTTTTGTTTGTGCTGCCCATTCCAGACTATTCAGCCTGGGTGGGTGTTTAGGCCAGAAGCACTGTGTCATCAGCATAGTCCACATCCGTAATTGTTCGGTGACGGTTTCTTTGAGGAAATGATAGGCCGCAAGTATTTACACCATCTTCCCACTGTGTATGGAGTGGAATGCCGAGGAGAAGTCTACAAATAAGATATATATACATGATACATATGTAGAACATATATATAAAATACATATGTATGATCTATATATAAGATATATATATATGATTGAGATGCATGACATATATATATATGATATATATGTAAGATATATATGCATTATATTCTGGTCCATCTCTCTATTATGTTCTGGTGACCTTGGAATTGCCAAGAACTACCAAGGTATTACCCTTACTTCCATAGCAGCTAAGATTTGTAATGCTCTGCTACTCAACTGCATCAAACCAGAAATTGACAAAGAATCAAAATAGTTTTCAGAGAAACCAATCAACAATATCACAGATTCTGACAATCAGTTGAATCTTTGAAGTTTGTGCAAAAAACTTTGAGGTTATGCTCTTATTTGTAGATTTCTCCAAAGCATCTGACTCCATACACAGAGGGAAGATGGAGCAAATACTTCTAGCCTATGGTCTCCCAAAAGAAACTGTTACAGCTATAATGATGCTTTACAAAAACAAAAAAGTAAAAGTTCACTCACCTGATGGACACACAGACTTCTTTAACATTGTTGCTAGGGGATACATTAGCCTCCATATCTGTTAATAATCTGCCTACACTACATCCTTTGAACATTGATTGATATAATGAAAGAAAATGGCCTTACACTAAAAGAGACAAGAAGCAGATGATACCAGGCAGAAATTATTACGGACACAGACTACACAGATGACATAACACTTTTGGCAAATGCACCTACCCGAGCCAAATCTTTGCTGCATAGTCTGGACCAGACAGCAGGTGGTATTGGTCTCCATGTGAATGCAGACAAAACAGAGTACATGTGTTTTAATCAAAAAGGAAACATTTCCACACTAAATAGTGGTTCTCTGAAACTAGTGGACTAGTTCACCTACCACAGAAACAGCGTCTCATCTACTGAAAATGACATCAATATGCAACTAGCAAAAGTGTGGACTGCTATTGATAGGTCATCGATCATATAGAAGTCAGACTTATCTGATAAAATTAAATGCAATTTTTTCCAAGCAGCTGTCATGTCAATTCTATTATATGGATTTACCACGTAAACGCTGAGTAAGCGTATAGAGAAAAAGCTAGAGAGGAATTGCACAAGAATGCTACAAGATAGATTGAACAAATCCTGGAAGCAATATCCCACAAAATAGCAGCTGTACAGCCACCTACCACCCATCCCTAAAACCATCCAAATAAGACAAACAAGACATGCAGAATAAGTATGAATGAACTCATAAGCAACATTTTTCTGTGGACCCCTTCACATGGATGTGTAAGTGTTCAACAATCAACTAGAACTTATCTACAACAGCTCTCTATGGACACAGAATGTAGTCTAGAGGTCCCACCAGAAGCAATGGATGATAGAGACAAATGGTAAGAGAGAGTGAGGGAAATCCATACTAGCGGCACAACATGAAGATGATGGTATATGCATGATATATATGTAAAAAGAGATGTACTCCTATGGACCCCTACATATGGCCAAGCAAAAGCAGGACGGCCAGCTCGAACATACATACAGCAGCTCTGTGAGGAAACAGGATGTAGCCCTGAAGATCTGCCTGAGGCAAGGAACAATAGGGAGAAATGGTGAGAGAGGGTTAGGGATATCTGTGCAGGGAGCATGACATGATGATGATGATATGTAAAAAATATATGTAGATATGTAGATGATATATATGCAGGACATAATTGTAAAATACATATACATGATACATATGTCTAATATTTATGCAGGATATATACATAAGATACATATGCATGATATATATGTAAGAAACATATACATGATACGAGTATATATGTAAGATCTATATGTATGACATATATGCAAGATATATATATATACAAAACATACACAAGATATATGAATGATGCATATGGTTTGGTTTGGTTTTATGGCATATCAACCATTGTAGGATATTTAATGCCAAATCCATTTTTATACATATAAACAGTTCTATTTCAAACAATTCAGTTTAACATAAATACACAGTTTAAATGTCAAAAACAGTTCTATTTCAAACAATTCTGTTTAGTTATATTTAACCCATAGATAAGATCCTATTAGGTGCTACCACTCTGAGCCAGAGCAGACCCTGGAGCAATGGCAATGAAGGAGTACTCCGCATTTCCCAAAGCTCCAGCATTACTGGAACCTCACCATCATATTGTTTAGTATCATATCTGAATACTCATTAGGGGAGTCTTATCCCTCTGCAGAGATGCAGTTGGCATATTCTGCATGATATATATGTAAGAACTATATGTATGATATGTATGCAAGATATATATGTAAAAAATATGCAAGATGTATATGCAAGATATATATGCATGATATATATGTGAAAAAAATGGACACTTGGAGTCTTTTTAAAATTTTATAATATCTCTGCATTAGGTCTTGCAATGCCTCCTTAGTTTTTCATCCCTTCTTGTTGTTTTGACTGATAGAAGCACTCTCTGTTGAACAATTGAATGAAGATTAACTTTTGTCACCCGCAATAACATTTGTATGGGTTATAGATCAGGTTGAAAATAGTTGGTAGTTAATGCTCCCATACCTCTGGCCTTATACACCAGCTAAAAAATAAATATGTTCATCAGTTCCATAACTAGAGTAGGGAGACAGGGGATCTGTGACTTTCTTTTTGAACTTTGTTCAAGGCTTATGTCTTTTCAACAATTTTTTTAACTCTTTAGTTCTCTTGTCCTATGAAAGTCAAATCTCATTATTTGTCTGGGGGAATTTTTTATTTTATTACTTTTTATTTTATTACTTTTTATTTTATCATTTTTCATTATATCATTTTTGGCTTATCGCTTTTTATTTCATCACTTTTTATTTTTTCACTTTTTATTTTATCATTTTTCATTTTATCATTTTTTATCTTATCATTTTTTATTTTATTACTTTTTATTTTATCATTTTTTATTTTATTACTTTTTATTTTATCATTTTTTCTTTTATCATTTTTTCTTTTATTACTTTTTATTTCATCCTTTTTTATTTTATTACTTTTTATTTGATCCTTTTTCATTTTATCATTTTTTATTTTATTACTTTTTATTTTATCATTCTTTATTTTATTACTTTTAATTTACCGGACATTGGCCTAGGGGTTAGAGTGTCTGCCAATGGCCCGGGAGACATCGGTTCAATCCCAGCTCAAGTCATACCAAAGACTCAAAAAATAGTACTTGATGCCTACTTGCTTAACACTCAGCATTATAATGTATGGATCAAGGGTAAAGTAGAGCAATCCAGGGAAGGAGTAGCACCCTCCCCTAAACCTTGGTGTAGTAGCTATCGAAAAGGGAGCCTTCGGGTCACCCTCGACTAAGGTCGCTAACTTTTACTTACTTTTTATTTCATCCTTTTTTATTTCATAATTTTTCATTTTATGATTTTTTATTTTATCATTTTTCATTTTATCATTTTTTATTTTATTTCTTTTTATTTTATCATTTTTCATTTTATCATTTTTCATTTTATCATTTTTTATTTTATCATTTTTTATTTTATCATTTTTCATTTTATCATTTTTTATTTTATTACTTTTTATTTTATTACTTTTTATTTCATCATTTTTCATTTTATCATTTTTTATTTTATCATTTTTTATTTTATCATTTTTCATTTTATCATATTTTATTTTATTACTTTTTATTTTATTACATTTTATTTCATCATTTTTCATTTTATCATTTTTCATTTTATCATTTTTTATTTTATCATTTTTTATTTTATCATTTTTCATTTTATCATTTTTTATTTTATTACTTTTTATTTTATTACTTTTTATTTCATCATTTTTCATTTTATCATTTTTCATTTTATCATTTTTTATTTTATCATTTTTCATTTTATCATTTTTTATTTTATTACTTTTTATTTTATTACTTTTTATTTCATCATTTTTCATTTTATCATTTTTTATTTTATCATTTTTTATTTTATTACTTTTTATTTCATCATTTTTCATTTTATCATTTTTTATTTTATCATTTTTTATTTTATTACTTTTTATTTCATCATTTTTCATTTTATCATTTTTTATTTTATTACTTTTAATTTTATCATTTTTTATTTTATCATTTTTTATTTCATCATTTTTCATTTTATCATTTTTTATTTTATTACTTTTTATTTTATTACTTTTTATTTCATCATTTTTTATTTTATTACTTTTTATTTCATCATTTTTCATTTTATCATTTTTTATTTTATAACTTTTTATTTTATCATTTTTTATTTTATTACTTTTTATTTCATCATTTTTCATCTTATCATTTTTCATTTTATCATTTTTTATTTTATCATTTTTTATTTTATTATTTTTCATTTTATCATTTTTTATTTTATTACTTTTTATTTTATTACTTTTTATTTTTATCATTTTTTATTGTATCATTTTTTATTTTATCATTTTTTATTTTATCATTTTTTATTTTATCATTTTTCATTTTATCATTTTTATTTTATCATTTTTCATTTTATCATTTTATATTTTATTACTTTTTATTTTGTTACTTTTTATTTCATCATTTTTCATTTTATCATTTTATCATTTTTTATTTTATCATTTTTCGTTTTATCATTTTTTATTTTATCATTTTTATTTTATCATTTTTATTTTATCATTTTTTATTTTATTACTTTTTATTTTATCATTTTTCATTTTATCATTTTTTATTTTATTACTTTTTATTTCATCATTTTTCATTTTATCATTTTTCATTTTATCATTTTTTATTTTATCATTTTTTATTTTATCATTTTTATTTCATCATTTTTCATTTTATCATTTTTTATTTTATTACTTTTTATTTCATCATTTTTCATTTTATCATTTTTTATTTTATCATTTTTTATTTTATCATTTTTCATTTTATCATTTTTCATTTTATCATTTTTTATTTTATCATTTTTTATTTTATCATTTTTATTTCATCATTTTTCATTTTATCATTTTTTATTTTATTACTTTTTATTTCATCATTTTTCATTTTATCATTTTTTATTTTATCATTTTTTATTTTATCATTTTTTATTTTATCATTTTTCATTTTATCATTTTTTATTTTATCATTTTTTATTTTATCATTTTTATTTCATCATTTTTCATTTTATCATTTTTTATTTTATTACTTTTTATTTCATCATTTTTCATTTTATCATTTTTCATTTTATCATTTTTTATTTTATCATTTTTTATTTTATCATTTTTATTTCATCATTTTTCATTTTATCATTTTTTATTTTATTACTTTTTATTTCATCATTTTTCATTTTATCATTTTTTATTTTATCATTTTTCATTTTATCATTTTATATTTTATTACTTTTTATTTTGTTTCTTTTTATTTTATCATTTTTCATTTTATCATTTTTTATTTTATCATTTTTTATTTTATCATTTTTCATTTTATAATTTTTTATTCTATAATTTTTTATTTTATCATTTTTTTTTATCATTTTTATTTTATCATTTTTTATTTTATGATTTTTATTTTATCATTTTTCATTTTATCATTTTTTATTTTATTACTTTTTATTTCATCATTTTTCATTTTATCATTTTTTTTTTATCATTTTTTATTTCATCATTTTTCCTTTTATCATTTTTTATTTTATCATTTTTTATTTTATCATTTTTCATTTTATCATTTTTTATTTTTTCATTTTATCATTTTTTATTTTATTACTTATTATTTTATCATTTTTTTATTTTATCATTTTTTTATTTTATCATTTTTTATTTTATTATTTTTTATTTTATTACTTTTTATTTCATCATTTTTTATTTTATTACTTTTTATTTTATCATTTTTTATTTTATCATTTTTCATTTTATCATTTTTGTCTTATTACTTTTTATTTTATCACTTTTTATTAGATCACTTATTTTAGATCACTTTTTATCATATCATTTTTTATTTTATCACTTGGCCTTGGAAGTACTTTTTGAACTCTTTACTGAATTGAGCAAACCTTCTAAAATGTGATTGTTTTCTTGCTGACACTGAAGTTTCATTGTTTTCATGTCACAAGTCACACTTTCAGATAGACACAAATGTAACCTGGAACCAAAGTTTAAATCCTAGACAAAGTTGTCTGCATTTCATTTTGTGCTAATGCCCTTGGGGAAAGACATGAATCCTTCTGTTCTTCCCTACCAGCTATGAGTAAATAGTAGGGCAGTTAAAAAAAACAGCTGTACAAAGTTTAAACATTGACCTTGTGTCACATCCTGCCTGTGATGGAGGCATTAGGGAAATACATAAACAAGTGATATATATTTATACTGACACTATTACTGAAATGGAAAATGTAGACACCTTGTACTTTAAATAACAATGTAAAACATGTCAATAAAAATACCCAAACTTTAAATAATTTCTAGTTCAAATTATTTATTTACTTTAAAATTGCATCTTTATTTTAAATGTAGAACAAATCTAAATTTATTTGACAAGTGTACAGGAATCTTTTTTTAATATGCAGGCTCCACCTAACCTGGCTCTTTCCCTGATGTTGATATATGATTGGACAAATTCTCTTAAGTAATTTGTTCAAATTTTACATTCTAAATCTACAAAAACCATTTATGATACAATCATAATTTTGCTTGGAAAATCATATCTGACTGTAAACAACACAAAATATTTCATTCTCTTTGTTTATTATAAATTTTACACGTACAGGGTGAATATTGATAGGAGATAATTTCTTGCCTCAAAATGCTCTCTCTCTCTCTCTCTCTCTCTCTCTCTCTCTCTCTCTCTCTCTCTCTCTCTCTCTCATATGAAAGAATTGGCTTCTTATCTGATAAGCCACACTCTTTCTTATCAAACCAAAAATTTTCTCTATACAAAGTTATTTTTCCATCTTCCTCTTTTCATCCATTTCTTATACAAATAAGAAAAGTCAATTTTGTTGCTCATTGAAAAGCAAATTCTTCCGAGGAAATTGGAAAGGAACAAAATTAGTTTTAGTGACTATTTTTGTTGGTAAAATTAGTTTTAGTGACTATTTTTGTCGGTAAAAAAATAGCACCTCCTTAACATATTTAGCAGTAACATTTGTATGAAACATTATGCAACATTTGTAAGTCAGTTATGAAAATAAAAACCATCACGTTTCTATTTAAATACATCTTCTTATCTTATTTTTTTTATATGAATATTTTTGTTAGAATGTCGAGAGCTTAGCAAGCAATTGTTTCATGTACAAAAATACATAACTAAAAAATCAATTTCTAAAGTTAAATATCACTCCGTATAGATGAGATGAAACACAAGTACCTACATTTATAAGTTTATTTATAGTGATTGACATTGTATCACCTAAACAAAGGTTCTTATTGTTTCTGTTTTTTAGGATACTTAGTGCAATGGTTAATGAACCAATCTCATAGATCATTATTACAGAATACTGACTTTAATTGTCACTGGTTGTCTTATACATGTTGCCTTGTGCCAGAATGATTGTCACTGATTGTCTTATGTTGCCATTTACTAGAATGATTGTCACTGGTTGTCTTATGTTGCCTTGTGCCAAAATGATTGTCACTGGTTGTCTTATGCTGCCTTGTGCCATAATGTTTGTCACTGGTTGTCTTATGTTGCCTTGTACTAGAATGATTGTCACTGGTTGTCTTATGTTGACTTGTGCCAGAATGATTGTTACTGCTTGTCTTATGTTGCCTTGTACTAGAAGGATTGTCACAGGTTGTTTTATGTTGCCTTGTACTAGAATGATTGTCACTGGTTGTCTTATGTTGCCTTGTGCCAGGATGATTGTCACTGGTTGTCTTATGTTGCCTTGTACTAGAATGATTGTCACTGGTTGTCTTATGTTGCCTTGTACTAGAATGATTGTCACTGGTTGTCTTATGTTGCCTTGTATTAGAATGATTGTCACTGGTTGTCTTATGTTGCTCTGTGCCAGAATGATTGTCACTGCTTGTCTTATGTTGCCTTGTGCCAGAATGAATGACACTGGTTGTCTTATGTTGCCTTGTGCCAGAATGATTGTCACTGGTTGTTTTATGGTGCCTTGTGCCAGAATGATTGTCACTGGTTGTCTTATGTTGCCTTGAGCGAGAACGATTGTCACAGGTTGTCTTATGTTGCTTTGAGCAGAATATTTGTCACAGGTTGTCTTATGTTGCATTGTACTAGAATGATTGTCACTGGTTGTTTTATGCTGCCTTGTGCCAGATTGATTGTCACTGCTTGTCTTATGTTGCCTTGTACTAGAAGGATTGTCACAGGTTGTTTTATTTTGCCTTTTACTAGAATGATTGTCACTGGTTGTTTTATGTTGCCTTGTGCCAGAATGATTGTCACTGGTTGTCTTATGTTGCCTTGTACTAGAATGATTATCACTGGTTGTTTTATGTTGCCTTGTATTAGAATGATTGTCACTGGTTGTCTTATGTTGCTCTGTGCCAGAATGATTGTCACTGGTTGTCTTATGTTGCCTTGTGCCAGGATGATTGTCACTGGTTGTCTTATGTTGCCTTGTGCCAGGATGATTGTCACTGGTTGTTTTATGTTGCCTTGTACTAGAATGATTGTCACTGCTTGTCTTATGTTGCCTTGTACTAGAATGATTGTCACTGGTTGTCTTATGTTGCTCTGTGCCAGAATGATTGTCACTGATTGTCTTATGTTGCCTTGTGCCATAATGATTGTCACTGGTTGTCTTATGTTGCTCTGTGCCAGAATGATTGTCACTGGTTGTCTTATGTTGCCTTGTGCCAGAATGATTGTCACTGGTTGTCTTATGTTGCCTTGTGCCAGAATGATTGTCACTGGTTGTCTTATGTTGCCATTTACTAGAATGATTGTCACTGGTTGTCTTATGTTGCCTTGTGCCAGAATGATTGTCACTGGTTGTCTTATGTTGCCTTGTGCCAGAATGATTGTCACTGGTTGTTTTATGTCACTGGTTGTTTTATGCTGCCTTGTGCCAGAATGATTGTCACTGGTTGTATTATGTTGCCTTGAGCGAGAACGATTGTCACAGGTTGTCTTATGTTGCTTTGAGCAGAATGATTGTCACTGGTTGTCTTATGTTGCCTTGAGCGAGAACGATTGTCACTGGTTGTCTTATGTTGCCATGTACTAGAATGATTGTCACAAATTCATTACTGACATAAATTTTACAACATTGAAATTCTAGATATAAAAAAAATTTTAATATTAAAATTTTTGATTGACATAGCATTTTTGAGACATCTAAATTCTTGACATCAATAAAATTCTTGAAATATTAAAATTCTTGACAGTCATAATATTTTTGCATCATTAAAATTCTAATATTTTTTCAGTACTAAGATTCTTGACAGACATAACAATTTTACATCATTAAAAGTTTTGACAGACAGCTATGACATTTTCACATTATTGACAGTTTCTATTATTGACTAACATAACAATAATTCATCATTAAAATCCTTGAATGAACATAACAGTTTGCAAAATTAGATTTTATCACAGCTATGATATTTTTTGATAGCCATAAAAGTTCTGTGATGGTTTTAGGAAACTAAAATACAAGATAGATTTTATTCTTTCATGCCAAGAAGCTGTATTAAGCTTCAATAAAAATGTTAGCATCAAATCAAGAACCTAAAACAAATTTTAGTGCCACTGTTTAAAAAGTAAAGCATGTTAGAAATGTTTGGTAACTTAATTGTTTCATATTTCTCAGCAGTTCCAATGTTTAATATTCAATTTATGCCAAATTAGTAGAGTGTTTGCTAGTGGTCTGCTAGACCAGGGTTCAATCCCAGGTTGAGTCATACCAAAGACTTAAAAAATGGTACTTGACACCACCTTGCTTAACACTCAGGATTATAAGGTAAGGATCAAGGGTAAAGGAGCAATCCAGGGAAAGGAGTGGTGCCCTCCCCTACACCTCGGTGTAGTAGTTACTGTAAAGAGAGCCTTCGGGTCCCCCTCAACTAAGGTCACCAACTTTACTTTACTTTACATGTAAAAACCCCCCAAAAAACAGGATTTAGAATGCTGTTTTTAAGGCAGTCACTTGAAAGAATAATGTAACAAATATTCCTATCAACATTTTCTATCAATTTGGCTAAGTACTAAGCCAATCTTAACAAATATTGAATATCAAAAATATTAAGTAATGTATGTGAGTAGTTTTCTGTTTAGAAAGAATTTCAAATTATTATTTTGTGCAGGAATTGCTTTGGCCATTGGAGTTCGAATTTATATATTTCGACCAATGAGAATAACTGATGCCATTCTGCCCGGGTCACTTCTCCGGGCAACTATAAAAAGGCGAGGTAACATTCTTTCACCCTCTTCCACACAGGCCTTTTGAGCAGGACAGACCAACCAACATGACAGAGTACTCATTCTCTCTCTTTGCTTCCTAGCAACAGGAAAGACCAGCCAACATGAGAGACCACATTCACTCTTCTTCACTGACTCTCCCTCACATATTTCGAGTAGTCTACTAAGCACCATGAGGAGACCTCATCCAATTTATGGACCGTTGGTGTCTGGGAAGTCATTCTTTCATCATTCATCTTTCCTTCTAAACCAACGGATCCTTGAAGAAATCAATTGGATATTTTCAACTCTTGTTTTGACCTCAGCATTTTAATTCCTGTCCTGATGACAGCATCTCAACTTTAGCTTGATTACCACAACTCTATTCATGCGCTGACATACAGTGTCTTAATACCAGCTCTATCATTTACAACTATTCTCTTCTTCCTGCGACTTACAGCACAAGGGTTCCTTTCATCTCAAGCTGTTAATAAAACTCCCAAATTGAAAACTATCAATATCTTCGTCAACTCATCAATTAGTCTTGACCCCAAAATACAGGAGCAGGGAAAGAATTCATGACATGATGGTTATTATATTTGTTTAAGATATTGAAGTAAGAGAGTCTGAAATCCAGTCACGCTATTATGTTCACTTTTGAAATAATACCCTTGGGAAAGGTATAAACCTCCTTATTCCCCACCCTCAGCTATGGGTTAAACATTGCCACAACTGTTTTTCTACAAGGATGGAATTGGCATTAATTAACCCACAAAGATTAATATGCCATTAAAAACAAAGAAACTAAAACCAAAATTGAACTGCTAGTGATTATGCAGAGCATAATCTTTTATAATAAGATAAAGTCAAAAGATGAGGCAAAACATGTAATCTATATATAAACCATCATCACTAATTTTGTTGGTCAGTTCACTTGAAAATGCCTTCCCGAAACAAATGAAATTATATGAAATTTACTTAGAATTGATAGAAATTGAAACTGTTACCCAACAGAATGGTTAAACCTATTATTGACAACTAGTGTAGCATTCAAATAAAGTTCTGAGCCATTAATTACATTGAAAAACTCAGGGGGTCAATCAGTATGATTAAAAGCTACTGAATTGAGGTCAATCTGAGACCAAGACTCTGCTTGTGCGGTTTTTATCAGGTGACCAAAATAGTTCTAAAAGTTCAGAAGTGAAGAATGATTAAACCAGTTGTGGAGGAATGTTTGTGTTCCAAATCTGCTCTCAGCTCCTCATAAAGGTTGTGTGAATTAAATGGTTGTTGTAAAAAAAAATGTGCACATGAGAATGTTGTCTGCATTGTGGTTATACTAGCAAAGAACAACTGAAACAATTTGGGTTTCAACTATGAACAAAACCACAAGAGAAGTGACAAATACCTGATACGAGCGGACAAAAACAACAACAATGGTAGCTGATGATTAAAAACAGATACAGGGGAAATTAAAAATGAGGGCATTGACTACCATACAAGACAAAAAATATAAGAGTAAGGCCAAGCAAAATAAGAGTAAATATCATAAGAATAAGGCCAAGCAAGGAAAGAATAAATAATATAAAAGTAAGGCTAAGCAATATAAGAATATATGATATTAAAATAAGGACAAACAAGGTAAGAATAAATAATATAAAAGTAAGGCCAAGCGAGATAAGAATAAATAATATAAAAGTAAGGCCAAGTGAGATAAAAGTAAATGATATTAAAGGACAAACAAGGTAAGAATAAATAATATAAGTGTAAGGCCAAGCAACATAAGTATAATATAAGAGTAAGGCCAAGCGAGATAAGAATAAATAATATAAAAGTAATGCCAAGCAAGATAAGAATATATGATATTAAAATAAGGACAAACAAGGTAAGAATAAATAATATAAGTGTAAAGCCAAGCAAGATAAGTATAATATAAGAGTAAGGCCAAGAGAGATAAGAATAAATAATATAAAAGTAAGGCCAAGCGAGATAAGAATAAATAATATAAAAGTAAGGCCAAGTGAGATAAAAGTAAATGATATTAAAGTAAGGACAAACAAGGTAAGAATAAATAATATAAGTGTAAGGCGAAGCAACATAAGTATAATATAAGAGTAAGGCCAAGCGAGATAAGAATAAATAATAAAAAAGTAAGGCCAAGCAAGATAAGAATATATGATATTAAAGTAAGGACAAACAAGGTAAGAATAAATAATATAAGTGTAAAGCCAAGCAAGATAAGTATAATATAAGAGTAAGGCCAAGCGAGATAAGAATAAATAATATAAAAGTAAGGCCAAGCGAGATAAGAATAAATAATATAAAAGTAAGGCCAAGCCAAATAAGAATAATTAATATAAGTGTAAGGCCAAGCAAGATAAGTATAATATAAGAGTAAGGCCAAGCAAGATAAGAATAAATAATATAAAAGTAAGGCCAAGCGAGATAAGAATAAATAATATAAAAGTAAGGCCAAGCAAGATAAGAATAGATAATATAAAAGCAAGGCCAAGGAAGATGAGAATATATGATATTAAAATAAGGTCAAACAAGGTAAGAATAAATAATATAAGTGTAAGGCCAAGCAAGATAAGTAAAATATAAGAGTAAGGCCAAGCGAGATAAGAATAAATAATATAAAAGTAAGGCCAAGTAAGATAAGAATAAATAATATAAAAGTAAGGCCAAGCAAGATAAAAGTAAATAATATAAAAGTAAGGCCAAGCAAGATAAGAATATATGATATTAAAATAAGGACAAACAAGGTAAGAATAAATAATATAAGTGTAAGGCCAAGCAAGATAAGTATAATATAAGAGTAAGGCCAAGCGAGATAAGAATAAATCATATAAAAGTAAGGCCAAGCGAGATAAGAATAAATAATATAGTATTTTACGAAGCTCTTTTAAGGCCAAGCGAGATAAGAATAAATAATATAAAAGTAAGGCCAAGCGAGATAAGAATAAATAATATAAAAGTAAAGCCAAGCAAGATAAGAATATACGATATTAAAGTAAGGACAAACAAGGTAAGAATAAATAATATAAGTGTAAGGCCAAGCAAGATAAGTATAATATAAGAGTAAGGCCAAGCGAGATAAGAATAAATAATATAAAAGTAAGGCCAAGCGAGATAAGAATAAAAAATATAATAGTAAGGCCAAGCAAGATAAGAATATATGATATTAAAGTAAGGACAAACAAGGTAAGAATAAATAATATAAGTGTAAGGCCAAGCAACATAAGTATAATATAAGAGTAAGGCCAAGCGAGATAAGAATAAATAATATAAAAGTAAGGCCAAGCCAAATAAGAATAATTAATATAAGTGTAAGGCCAAGCAAGATAAGTATAATATAAGAGTAAGGCCATGCGAGATAAGAATAAATAATATAAAAGTAAGGCCAAGCGAGATAAGAATAAATAATATAAAAGTAAGGCCAAGCGAGATAAGAATAAAAAATATAATAGTAAGGCCAAGGAAGATAAGAATATATGATATTAAAGTAAGGACAAACAAGGTAAGAATAGATAATATAAGTGTAAGGCCAAGCAAGATAAGAATAAATAATATAAAAGTAAGGCCAAGCAACATAAGAATAAATAATATAAAATTAAGGCCAAGCAACATAAGAATATATGATATTAAAGTAAGGACAAACAAGGTAAGAATAAATAATATAAGTGTAAGGCCAAGCAAGATAAGAATAAATAATATAAAAGTAAGGCCAAGCAAGATAAGAATAAATAATATAAAAGTAAGGCCAAGAAAGATAAGAATAAATAATATAAAATAAGGCCAAGCAAGATAAGAATAAATAATATAAAAGTAAGGCCAAGCAAGATAAGAATATATGATATTAAAGTAAGGACAAACAAGGTAAGAATAAATAATATAAGTGTAAAGCCAAGCAAGATAAGTATAATATAAGAGTAAGGCCAAGCGAGATAAGAATAAATAATATCAAAGTAAGGCCAAGTAAGATAAGAATAAATAATATAGTAATTTACGAAGCTCTTTTCCTTTGATGTGGCACAAGGCCGAATAAATGGGGCACCCAATGAGACTCGAAGAATAAATAATATAAAAGTAAGGCCAAGCAAGATAAGAATAAATAATATAAAAGTAAGGCCAAGCAAGATAAGAATATATGATATTAAAGTAAGGACAAACAAGGTAAGAATAAGTAATATAAGTGTAAGGCCAAGCATGATAAGTATAATATAAGAGTAAGGCCAAGCAAGATAAGAATAAATAATATAAAAGTAAGGCCAAGCGAGATAAGAATAAATAATATAAAAGTAAGGCCAAGCAAGATAAGAATATATGATATTAAAGTAAGGACAAACAAGGTAAGAATAAATAATATAAGTGTAAGGCCAAGCAAGATAAGTATAATATAAGAGTAAGGCCAAGCAAGATAAGAATAAATAATATAAAAGTAAGGCCAAGCGAGATAAGAATAAATAATATAAAAGTAAGGCCAAGCAAGATAAGAATAGATAATATAAAAGCAAGGCCAAGGAAGATGAGAATATATGATATTAAAATAAGGTCAAACAAGGTAAGAATAAATAATATAAGTGTAAGGCCAAGCAAGATAAGTAAAATATAAGAGTAAGGCCAAGCGAGATAAGAATAAATAATATAAAAGTAAGGCCAAGTAAGATAAGAATAAATAATATAAAAGTAAGGCCAAGCAAGATAAAAGTAAATAATATAAAAGTAAGGCCAAGCAAGATAAGAATATATGATATTAAAATAAGGACAAACAAGGTAAGAATAAATAATATAAGTGTAAGGCCAAGCAAGATAAGTATAATATAAGAGTAAGGCCAAGCGAGATAAGAATAAATCATATAAAAGTAAGGCCAAGCGAGATAAGAATAAATAATATAGTATTTTACGAAGCTCTTTTAAGGCCAAGCGAGATAAGAATAAATAATATAAAAGTAAGGCCAAGCGAGATAAGAATAAATAATATAAAAGTAAAGCCAAGCAAGATAAGAATATACGATATTAAAGTAAGGACAAACAAGGTAAGAATAAATAATATAAGTGTAAGGCCAAGCAAGATAAGTATAATATAAGAGTAAGGCCAAGCAAGATAAGAATAAATAATATAAAAGTAAGGCCAAGCGAGATAAGAATAAATAATATAAAAGTAAGGCCAAGCAAGATAAGAATAGATAATATAAAAGCAAGGCCAAGGAAGATGAGAATATATGATATTAAAATAAGGTCAAACAAGGTAAGAATAAATAATATAAGTGTAAGGCCAAGCAAGATAAGTAAAATATAAGAGTAAGGCCAAGCGAGATAAGAATAAATAATATAAAAGTAAGGCCAAGTAAGATAAGAATAAATAATATAAAAGTAAGGCCAAGCAAGATAAAAGTAAATAATATAAAAGTAAGGCCAAGCAAGATAAGAATATATGATATTAAAATAAGGACAAACAAGGTAAGAATAAATAATATAAGTGTAAGGCCAAGCAAGATAAGTATAATATAAGAGTAAGGCCAAGCGAGATAAGAATAAATCATATAAAAGTAAGGCCAAGCGAGATAAGAATAAATAATATAGTATTTTACGAAGCTCTTTTAAGGCCAAGCGAGATAAGAATAAATAATATAAAAGTAAGGCCAAGCGAGATAAGAATAAATAATATAAAAGTAAAGCCAAGCAAGATAAGAATATACGATATTAAAGTAAGGACAAACAAGGTAAGAATAAATAATATAAGTGTAAGGCCAAGCAAGATAAGTATAATATAAGAGTAAGGCCAAGCGAGATAAGAATAAATAATATAAAAGTAAGGCCAAGCGAGATAAGAATAAAAAATATAATAGTAAGGCCAAGCAAGATAAGAATATATGATATTAAAGTAAGGACAAACAAGGTAAGAATAAATAATATAAGTGTAAGGCCAAGCAACATAAGTATAATATAAGAGTAAGGCCAAGCGAGATAAGAATAAATAATATAAAAGTAAGGCCAAGCCAAATAAGAATAATTAATATAAGTGTAAGGCCAAGCAAGATAAGTATAATATAAGAGTAAGGCCATGCGAGATAAGAATAAATAATATAAAAGTAAGGCCAAGCGAGATAAGAATAAATAATATAAAAGTAAGGCCAAGCGAGATAAGAATAAAAAATATAATAGTAAGGCCAAGGAAGATAAGAATATATGATATTAAAGTAAGGACAAACAAGGTAAGAATAGATAATATAAGTGTAAGGCCAAGCAAGATAAGAATAAATAATATAAAAGTAAGGCCAAGCAACATAAGAATAAATAATATAAAATTAAGGCCAAGCAACATAAGAATATATGATATTAAAGTAAGGACAAACAAGGTAAGAATAAATAATATAAGTGTAAGGCCAAGCAAGATAAGAATAAATAATATAAAAGTAAGGCCAAGCAAGATAAGAATAAATAATATAAAAGTAAGGCCAAGAAAGATAAGAATAAATAATATAAAATAAGGCCAAGCAAGATAAGAATAAATAATATAAAAGTAAGGCCAAGCAAGATAAGAATATATGATATTAAAGTAAGGACAAACAAGGTAAGAATAAATAATATAAGTGTAAAGCCAAGCAAGATAAGTATAATATAAGAGTAAGGCCAAGCGAGATAAGAATAAATAATATCAAAGTAAGGCCAAGTAAGATAAGAATAAATAATATAGTAATTTACGAAGCTCTTTTCCTTTGATGTGGCACAAGGCCGAATAAATGGGGCACCCAATGAGACTCGAAGAATAAATAATATAAAAGTAAGGCCAAGCAAGATAAGAATAAATAATATAAAAGTAAGGCCAAGCAAGATAAGAATATATGATATTAAAGTAAGGACAAACAAGGTAAGAATAAGTAATATAAGTGTAAGGCCAAGCATGATAAGTATAATATAAGAGTAAGGCCAAGCAAGATAAGAATAAATAATATAAAAGTAAGGCCAAGCGAGATAAGAATAAATAATATAAAAGTAAGGCCAAGCAAGATAAGAATATATGATATTAAAGTAAGGACAAACAAGGTAAGAATAAATAATATAAGTGTAAGGCCAAGCAAGATAAGTATAATATAAGAGTAAGGCCAAGCAAGATAAGAATAAATAATATAAAAGTAAGGCCAAGCGAGATAAGAATAAATAATATAAAAGTAAGGCCAAGCAAGATAAGAATAGATAATATAAAAGCAAGGCCAAGGAAGATGAGAATATATGATATTAAAATAAGGTCAAACAAGGTAAGAATAAATAATATAAGTGTAAGGCCAAGCAAGATAAGTAAAATATAAGAGTAAGGCCAAGCGAGATAAGAATAAATAATATAAAAGTAAGGCCAAGTAAGATAAGAATAAATAATATAAAAGTAAGGCCAAGCAAGATAAAAGTAAATAATATAAAAGTAAGGCCAAGCAAGATAAGAATATATGATATTAAAATAAGGACAAACAAGGTAAGAATAAATAATATAAGTGTAAGGCCAAGCAAGATAAGTATAATATAAGAGTAAGGCCAAGCGAGATAAGAATAAATCATATAAAAGTAAGGCCAAGCGAGATAAGAATAAATAATATAGTATTTTACGAAGCTCTTTTAAGGCCAAGCGAGATAAGAATAAATAATATAAAAGTAAGGCCAAGCGAGATAAGAATAAATAATATAAAAGTAAAGCCAAGCAAGATAAGAATATACGATATTAAAGTAAGGACAAACAAGGTAAGAATAAATAATATAAGTGTAAGGCCAAGCAAGATAAGTATAATATAAGAGTAAGGCCAAGCGAGATAAGAATAAATAATATAAAAGTAAGGCCAAGCGAGATAAGAATAAAAAATATAATAGTAAGGCCAAGCAAGATAAGAATATATGATATTAAAGTAAGGACAAACAAGGTAAGAATAAATAATATAAGTGTAAGGCCAAGCAACATAAGTATAATATAAGAGTAAGGCCAAGCGAGATAAGAATAAATAATATAAAAGTAAGGCCAAGCCAAATAAGAATAATTAATATAAGTGTAAGGCCAAGCAAGATAAGTATAATATAAGAGTAAGGCCAAGCGAGATAAGAATAAATAATATAAAAGTAAGGCCAAGCGAGATAAGAATAAATAATATAAAAGTAAGGCCAAGCGAGATAAGAATAAAAAATATAATAGTAAGGCCAAGGAAGATAAGAATATATGATATTAAAGTAAGGACAAACAAGGTAAGAATAGATAATATAAGTGTAAGGCCAAGCAAGATAAGAATAAATAATATAAAAGTAAGGCCAAGCAACATAAGAATAAATAATATAAAATTAAGGCCAAGCAACATAAGAATATATGATATTAAAGTAAGGACAAACAAGGTAAGAATAAATAATATAAGTGTAAGGCCAAGCAAGATAAGAATAAATAATATAAAAGTAAGGCCAAGCAAGATAAGAATAAATAATATAAAAGTAAGGCCAAGAAAGATAAGAATAAATAATATAAAATAAGGCCAAGCAAGATAAGAATAAATAATATAAAAGTAAGGCCAAGCAAGATAAGAATATATGATATTAAAGTAAGGACAAACAAGGTAAGAATAAATAATATAAGTGTAAAGCCAAGCAAGATAAGTATAATATAAGAGTAAGGCCAAGCGAGATAAGAATAAATAATATCAAAGTAAGGCCAAGTAAGATAAGAATAAATAATATAGTAATTTACGAAGCTCTTTTCCTTTGATGTGGCACAAGGCCGAATAAATGGGGCACCCAATGAGACTCGAAGAATAAATAATATAAAAGTAAGGCCAAGCAAGATAAGAATAAATAATATAAAAGTAAGGCCAAGCAAGATAAGAATATATGATATTAAAGTAAGGACAAACAAGGTAAGAATAAGTAATATAAGTGTAAGGCCAAGCATGATAAGTATAATATAAGAGTAAGGCCAAGCAAGATAAGAATAAATAATATAAAAGTAAGGCCAAGCGAGATAAGAATAAATAATATAAAAGTAAGGCCAAGCAAGATAAGAATATATGATATTAAAGTAAGGACAAACAAGGTAAGAATAAATAATATAAGTGTAAGGCCAAGCAAGATAAGTATAATATAAGAGTAAGGCCAAGCAAGATAAGAATAAATAATATAAAAGTAAGGCCAAGCGAGATAAGAATAAATAATATAAAAGTAAGGCCAAGCAAGATAAGAATAGATAATATAAAAGCAAGGCCAAGGAAGATGAGAATATATGATATTAAAATAAGGTCAAACAAGGTAAGAATAAATAATATAAGTGTAAGGCCAAGCAAGATAAGTAAAATATAAGAGTAAGGCCAAGCGAGATAAGAATAAATAATATAAAAGTAAGGCCAAGTAAGATAAGAATAAATAATATAAAAGTAAGGCCAAGCAAGATAAAAGTAAATAATATAAAAGTAAGGCCAAGCAAGATAAGAATATATGATATTAAAATAAGGACAAACAAGGTAAGAATAAATAATATAAGTGTAAGGCCAAGCAAGATAAGTATAATATAAGAGTAAGGCCAAGCGAGATAAGAATAAATCATATAAAAGTAAGGCCAAGCGAGATAAGAATAAATAATATAGTATTTTACGAAGCTCTTTTAAGGCCAAGCGAGATAAGAATAAATAATATAAAAGTAAGGCCAAGCGAGATAAGAATAAATAATATAAAAGTAAAGCCAAGCAAGATAAGAATATACGATATTAAAGTAAGGACAAACAAGGTAAGAATAAATAATATAAGTGTAAGGCCAAGCAAGATAAGTATAATATAAGAGTAAGGCCAAGCGAGATAAGAATAAATAATATAAAAGTAAGGCCAAGCGAGATAAGAATAAAAAATATAATAGTAAGGCCAAGCAAGATAAGAATATATGATATTAAAGTAAGGACAAACAAGGTAAGAATAAATAATATAAGTGTAAGGCCAAGCAACATAAGTATAATATAAGAGTAAGGCCAAGCGAGATAAGAATAAATAATATAAAAGTAAGGCCAAGCCAAATAAGAATAATTAATATAAGTGTAAGGCCAAGCAAGATAAGTATAATATAAGAGTAAGGCCAAGCGAGATAAGAATAAATAATATAAAAGTAAGGCCAAGCGAGATAAGAATAAATAATATAAAAGTAAGGCCAAGCGAGATAAGAATAAAAAATATAATAGTAAGGCCAAGGAAGATAAGAATATATGATATTAAAGTAAGGACAAACAAGGTAAGAATAGATAATATAAGTGTAAGGCCAAGCAAGATAAGAATAAATAATATAAAAGTAAGGCCAAGCAACATAAGAATAAATAATATAAAATTAAGGCCAAGCAACATAAGAATATATGATATTAAAGTAAGGACAAACAAGGTAAGAATAAATAATATAAGTGTAAGGCCAAGCAAGATAAGAATAAATAATATAAAAGTAAGGCCAAGCAAGATAAGAATAAATAATATAAAAGTAAGGCCAAGAAAGATAAGAATAAATAATATAAAATAAGGCCAAGCAAGATAAGAATAAATAATATAAAAGTAAGGCCAAGCAAGATAAGAATATATGATATTAAAGTAAGGACAAACAAGGTAAGAATAAATAATATAAGTGTAAAGCCAAGCAAGATAAGTATAATATAAGAGTAAGGCCAAGCGAGATAAGAATAAATAATATCAAAGTAAGGCCAAGTAAGATAAGAATAAATAATATAGTAATTTACGAAGCTCTTTTCCTTTGATGTGGCACAAGGCCGAATAAATGGGGCACCCAATGAGACTCGAAGAATAAATAATATAAAAGTAAGGCCAAGCAAGATAAGAATAAATAATATAAAAGTAAGGCCAAGCAAGATAAGAATATATGATATTAAAGTAAGGACAAACAAGGTAAGAATAAGTAATATAAGTGTAAGGCCAAGCATGATAAGTATAATATAAGAGTAAGGCCAAGCAAGATAAGAATAAATAATATAAAAGTAAGGCCAAGCGAGATAAGAATAAATAATATAAAAGTAAGGCCAAGCAAGATAAGAATATATGATATTAAAGTAAGGACAAACAAGGTAAGAATAAATAATATAAGTGTAAGGCCAAGCAAGATAAGTATAATATAAGAGTAAGGCCAAGCAAGATAAGAATAAATAATATAAAAGTAAGGCCAAGCGAGATAAGAATAAATAATATAAAAGTAAGGTCAAGCAAGATAAGAATAGATAATATAAAAGCAAGGCCAAGGAAGATGAGAATATATGATATTAAAATAAGGTCAAACAAGGTAAGAATAAATAATATAAGTGTAAGGCCAAGCAAGATAAGTAAAATATAAGAGTAAGGCCAAGCGAGATAAGAATAAATAATATAAAAGTAAGGCCAAGTAAGATAAGAATAAATAATATAAAAGTAAGGCCAAGCAAGATAAAAGTAAATAATATAAAAGTAAGGCCAAGCAAGATAAGAATATATGATATTAAAATAAGGACAAACAAGGTAAGAATAAATAATATAAGTGTAAGGCCAAGCAAGATAAGTATAATATAAGAGTAAGGCCAAGCGAGATAAGAATAAATCATATAAAAGTAAGGCCAAGCGAGATAAGAATAAATAATATAGTATTTTACGAAGCTCTTTTAAGGCCAAGCGAGATAAGAATAAATAATATAAAAGTAAGGCCAAGCGAGATAAGAATAAATAATATAAAAGTAAAGCCAAGCAAGATAAGAATATACGATATTAAAGTAAGGACAAACAAGGTAAGAATAAATAATATAAGTGTAAGGCCAAGCAAGATAAGTATAATATAAGAGTAAGGCCAAGCGAGATAAGAATAAATAATATAAAAGTAAGGCCAAGCGAGATAAGAATAAAAAATATAATAGTAAGGCCAAGCAAGATAAGAATATATGATATTAAAGTAAGGACAAACAAGGTAAGAATAAATAATATAAGTGTAAGGCCAAGCAACATAAGTATAATATAAGAGTAAGGCCAAGCGAGATAAGAATAAATAATATAAAAGTAAGGCCAAGCCAAATAAGAATAATTAATATAAGTGTAAGGCCAAGCAAGATAAGTATAATATAAGAGTAAGGCCAAGCGAGATAAGAATAAATAATATAAAAGTAAGGCCAAGCGAGATAAGAATAAATAATATAAAAGTAAGGCCAAGCGAGATAAGAATAAAAAATATAATAGTAAGGCCAAGGAAGATAAGAATATATGATATTAAAGTAAGGACAAACAAGGTAAGAATAGATAATATAAGTGTAAGGCCAAGCAAGATAAGAATAAATAATATAAAAGTAAGGCCAAGCAACATAAGAATAAATAATATAAAATTAAGGCCAAGCAACATAAGAATATATGATATTAAAGTAAGGACAAACAAGGTAAGAATAAATAATATAAGTGTAAGGCCAAGCAAGATAAGAATAAATAATATAAAAGTAAGGCCAAGCAAGATAAGAATAAATAATATAAAAGTAAGGCCAAGAAAGATAAGAATAAATAATATAAAATAAGGCCAAGCAAGATAAGAATAAATAATATAAAAGTAAGGCCAAGCAAGATAAGAATATATGATATTAAAGTAAGGACAAACAAGGTAAGAATAAATAATATAAGTGTAAAGCCAAGCAAGATAAGTATAATATAAGAGTAAGGCCAAGCGAGATAAGAATAAATAATATCAAAGTAAGGCCAAGTAAGATAAGAATAAATAATATAGTAATTTACGAAGCTCTTTTCCTTTGATGTGGCACAAGGCCGAATAAATGGGGCACCCAATGAGACTCGAAGAATAAATAATATAAAAGTAAGGCCAAGCAAGATAAGAATAAATAATATAAAAGTAAGGCCAAGCAAGATAAGAATATATGATATTAAAGTAAGGACAAACAAGGTAAGAATAAGTAATATAAGTGTAAGGCCAAGCATGATAAGTATAATATAAGAGTAAGGCCAAGCAAGATAAGAATAAATAATATAAAAGTAAGGCCAAGCGAGATAAGAATAAATAATATAAAAGTAAGGCCAAGCAAGATAAGAATATATGATATTAAAGTAAGGACAAACAAGGTAAGAATAAATAATATAAGTGTAAGGCCAAGCAAGATAAGTATAATATAAGAGTAAGGCCAAGCAAGATAAGAATAAATAATATAAAAGTAAGGCCAAGCGAGATAAGAATAAATAATATAAAAGTAAGGTCAAGCAAGATAAGAATAGATAATATAAAAGCAAGGCCAAGGAAGATGAGAATATATGATATTAAAATAAGGTCAAACAAGGTAAGAATAAATAATATAAGTGTAAGGCCAAGCAAGATAAGTAAAATATAAGAGTAAGGCCAAGCGAGATAAGAATAAATAATATAAAAGTAAGGCCAAGCAAGATAAGTGTAAAAAGGCTAAATTGCTAAAACATTCAGATCTGTTGAGAGTCCAGCAGTATAACCAAAAAACTGTGGAAAAATTTACTAAACATGTATGATAAAATGTATTCTAATTTCTATGAAGTATTACATTTAAAATCTTTACATAAATCTTGGGATTTGATTATTTTAATTGGTCAAATTGAACTTTTTTTTCAATTAGACTTTTTTTCATTTGAAATTTTATTAACGATAAATGATCTTAAAAAGTAGCACATTTTGAAAATTAAAAAAATAATCAAAAGAAAATTTCTTGTTCCTATCAAATAAGTTTCTAAAGAAAATTAAGAATAAAAATGATTTTTGAAGACTTTGTCAGGTTAAGTGGACCAAAAAATTATTGTGGGAGTAAAAATTCACTTTTCTCTCTAATATTTAGTTTCTATATCTCAGTACTTTGTGGATGTTTATTACTTTTAAATTTAATACTTTTTAAAAAAATGAAATTGCTTAGACAGCAGAATTTAAAAAATTTAATACTAAAATTAGAGTTTATGTAAAGCACTTAGTTTTTCAAAATAAGATCCCTAATTTTAATTTTCTAAATTCTGAATAATTCAGTTTTTATCAAGCGTAACAAACAGCTGCATAATAAACTGTATTATAGCAGATACATATGTAAATAATAGCATCATTTTTTATAAATATTCTGCTAATTATGTATGATAATGAACAGTGTAACTTTATATGTTCATTTGTTTCTTCTGTTACACCAAAAGAATTAGACATGTAAACTCAGGAAGTGAATTCTATCCTGATTCAAATGTCTTTGAAGATAAGTAGGCAAGATAAACTCAGAAGCAATATTGAAATGCTTGGTGGTAAAAAAAAAATATTTAGTCAAGTGCTTACTCTCCAAGGACCAGCATAAACATTGATATATCTATTATATACTAACACTAAACTCAACTGAAAGAAAGACAAGCCCATTTACATAACAAAAATGTTTAACCTTTTATATACATAATGTACATACAAGTAGAATTAAAAGAAAAAATTTAATATGGAGGGCAAAAAATTTCTCAAACAAATTTCAAATAAAAAATTTATAAAATTTGAATTTGGCGTCTGCTACACTGGTGATTTTCATTATCCTGTGAATTACCTTCACCTCTAACACCAAGACACACACTTATTAAAAATGGTCACTAATGAATTTTTCAGCAATGGAGGAGGGTAGCTAAAATGTACTCTTTGAACACTCTGAGAATACCTTTAAAGTTATAATTTTGTGTTGGATACAGTTTATTTTGACTCTTAGTAATAAAACTTGTTTGGTTGTGTCTTTTCATAATGCTTGTTAATATTTTTTATATCTTCTTTATTTATTCCTTATTTTGATATTAAAGTTAAAAAGAGAAATGTGAGAGCTAAGAAATGTGCAGAAAAAAAGTATTAGATGAAATATGAGGTTGGTTGAGAAAGTAATGAGACTAATTTCTTATTTTTCAGGTTGACAATCCTGATCAAAAATCAACCGATCAATGTGGACCTTGAACATGAAAATATTCAGTTGATATTTGTTTCTCAGAATTTACATTCAGCTGAGTGATCTTTTATTATTGCAAGTGAAATGTGTCACAAAAATAAAACATAAGATCAATTTCTGTTAAACTTCTGACAGAAACATTTAACTATTTAACACAGGCTCATTGAGTTTAAGTTCTATGCCAGGCATAGAATTTTTGGTGGCACAAGACATTATGGATGGCTGAGAGATTGTAGAAGATGAAATTTATTCTAATGAACCAATCACTTTATGAAACAAGGAAATATGACAAAAGGGAGGACTCTCATCAGATCTGACTGACATTTGATAGTGAAAATGATTAGTGATGAATTGACCTGATTTTCAATCAGAGTTGTCAACCTGAAAAATAAAAAAAATTAGTTTCATTACATTCAAGGCACTCTCTGTGAACAAATGTTTGGCCCAAAAGAATATTCCTTTGGTATCATAGCCCCTTAATTCCCCTGACCCTCATCCTTGTGATAATTTTCTGTTCCCAAAAATCAAAAACCAGCACTGAGGTCATCTTTTAGGAACAAAAGCTTCTACAAACAGTGTCAGTGGAGAACTTCCAGCACTGCTTCCAGGAGAAAGAGTTTCTGTATGTGGATTATAAAAGTAACTATTTTGAAAGGAATAATGTTGATATTTAAGTTGTTAATAAAGTTTTTTTTCTCAGTCCAGTTACTTAACACACTGATCTTGTATTTGTAAAATTGCAAATCTTATTTTTTCTAAGTATAAAGATTACATTCCAACTATAATACCACTTGAATTTACAAGAAAACACACACACACACACACACACACACACACACACACACACACACACACACACACACACACACACACACACACACATATATCTATATACAATATTTATTTATAAATCATACACAGATGTGCCAGAAAGTAACACTTTGATACTAAAGAGAGCAAACAGTTATTACACTTTTGTCCTAACAAAGATAATAGACTAACAAAGAACAAAGAAATAATCATAAAATGCCACACTGTTTGTTATATATAAAGATTATACATTGATAATTACATTAATATTCATGAATAATTAAAATAATGAAAAAATAATAATTTTTATAAATGAAATCAGTTATTTATAAAAATGACTTAGAGATTCAATTGTTGAGTTACCTATCAAGAATCTTTTTTCTTCATGTAAAATTAGAGTTAACAATTAAATTAAATAATTAATCAATTATTTTTATAAATCATCTGTTTAAAGTTTAAACATTTTTGTTTTTTGACAGAAATTTTAGTCCTGATACTGCAATAATTCATTCTGTCTTGCAGAAACATGGCTTCTACTGATTATTGCTTATTGCTTGAGATCCCTTTTCATAGAGAACCCTGACTAAACAATAATGCTACTTTATTATTTTACATTTATAGCTGTAAAAACTACTAACGAGTCTAATTAGTAGTATTTAATTGAATATTAATAATTATTTGAATAAAACAAATAATTTATGTTTTTTTGCAGGGGAGAGGATTCTGAGAGTTAAGTTTGGAAACTTAAATTTGGAATAATTCATTCCGTCTTGCAGAAACATGGCTTCCACTGATTATTGCTTATTGCTTGAGATCAGTTAATGTTGTGAACCCTACTTTTCTTACAAAGAATTTTTTTTTTACTTTGAAATTTTGTACTGGATCTAATAAGTATGTATTTACCCTACCCCTCTGTGACAACGGGTCAAGATTTACGAGGAGTAAAGTTGGTTTGAATTGTTTTCCTTCTCTTAGGTTGGTTGTTTAACTAAGGCTAAAGATCCCAGTCTACCCAAATATTTATCCATAGCTGGAGGAAAAAGAGATAGATTTATGCCTTTCTTAAGTGAAATACAAATGGCCTCACCCAGGATTTGAACTCAAATCACGGATTCTATTTCCTATGATTGCACTAAATGCACCTTGATCTAGTAAGTATGCAAACTAAATTTAGCGGCTCTACCACAGGAGAGCCCAACACACTGATCACTATTGAATGGTAGATCACAAAGATAGTGTGGATAGATAGCATGTTATTTAACAAAAGTTTTTTCAAAAGTGTTTGTCTTTCAATACAAGTCATCATAATAAGATAGTGACCATAAACATATTCAACTGTATTACATTGTTAGGGTTCATACAGTGATGCAAGACATGTGAACATGTATTGTATAAATGTATATGTATAAATAATAAGGTTCCTTCAAAAATTTCTAAGCCTTACCCAAAAAGAAGAACCATAATTGAACATTTTTCTTTCTTTTTTCAACACACTACTATTTCTTATAAAACTAGAAAAACTAGTTTCAATTTCTGTTTCAATTTCTCTATAGGTGAGGCCCATATGAAGGTGAGAGATGTGAAATAAATCTAAAATCTGAATGAGGCTTACAATTTTTTGAACGACCCTCATATACTCAGTACATATATGAATAAATATATTTAGCCTTTAATACAGATAGATTATTTTGACTAAATTAGCTTGCAAGCCAAAAAAGTGTGGGTACCCCTATATCCTATCACTTAGTCACTTATTGGGAACAGACAAATTCTTCCCAATTATTAGTATATATTTTGAAGTATGTGCATACAGTCTAAGAAAAACAATCCAAGTAGTGAGAATTGCAGTTGTTATTGATTCCTGGGAATTTTTTTGCTTTCAAACTAGGTTAAAAGATCATGATTCAGAAAGCTGCAGATTACTTAGCAATTTTACCAGTAAACATCTGTGAATTGAGATGCATTCTCCTTTTTTTAGTTGACATTTATCAACAGTAACATGAAACAAAGCAAGATGAAGGCAGCTGATTTTTAATGGAGTGATAATGGACAAACAAAAATAAAAAATATTTTAAAAAAGACAACAAGGTTTCAGTAAAACATCACCTTTATTAAAGAAGATTAGATCATGTAAAGTCTGACTACCTCATCTGAACACTCAACCTCAGTTGTGTTAAGAGAGTTCACTCGACAAGTGTATACCTAACATATATAAGTAAGATGGCAACTGTAGTCAAGGGTGACCAGAAGGCTCCCTTTACAATAGCCACTACATGAAGGTGTAAGGGGAAAGTATTACTACTTTCCCTGGATTACTCCACATACCCTTGATATAAACCTCATGCTAAGTATTAAGCAAGGAGGTATCAAGTACCATTTTTTTCGAGTCTTTGGTATGACTTGACCTGGGATCAATCCCCGGTCTCTTGGACCATTGGTGAATTCTCTACCAACTATTCCAATGGGCCAATTTATCAAGAGTAACCCGAAGGTTTCCTTTTTAATAGCTACCTCACTAAGGTGGTGGGGAGGTAGCTACTCCATTCCAATGATTGCACCACTTTACCCTTGATCCTCACTTTATCATGCTGAGTGCTAAGCAAGGCAACACCAAGTACCATTTTTTGAGTCTTTGGAATGACTCGACCTGACATTGAACCCTGGTCCATTGGTGAACACTCTACTCATTAGATCAATGGCCCGGTAACATATATATATATATATATATATATATATATATATGTGTGTGTGTGTGTGTGTGTATATATATATATATATATATATTTGTATATATGTATATATGTATATATATCATCTAACATATTTTCAAAACTCAGCCTCACCTCTTTCTTAAGTTTTGTGAGATTATTGAGAATGTTACTATATCAAATTACCATTGCCTATTGACAAGTGGCTGATACCTTTTACATCAGAAAGGTACTCTAAGCAAAACGGTTATTGTCATAGGAAATGGAATAGGCAACCCAAGTTCAAATCCTGGACAAGGCCATTTGTGTTTCATTACATGCTAATGCTCTTGGTAAGTGCATGAATCCAGCTCTTCAACTCCAGCTATGGATAAAAAAGTAGGGCAGGCTGTGTTCTTCAGTTTTGGTTAAATAAACAGACAAGCAGAAGGAAAACTTTGAATTTAAGTCAGGCTGGGAGAAAGTTTGGGTAAATACGTCAAAGTTTCAAAATCAAAGATTTCCTTTTTCCATATTTCTAATTGTAAATGAGTTTCACTAGTATAGCTTTAGATATTAAGGTATGGATCTTGCTGTCACCAATCAAAGACCATAGTTTTTCAGTTCTTCATTTTTATTTATAATATCTTATACATATTTGATCTGGTATCATTTTAAGAAAAAATGTTTTTCAGGAATAATAGAATTTATTTGTATATTGTTTTCATTTGAATTTATAAATACTTTAGACTCAATTCATTTGAAGGAAATTACTATAAATTGAGTTCTAGTATAAAAGATCATTATACTTTATAAAGGATACTATAAGCAAGGGCAGATAATTTATCATCAAGTAAGGGCGAGTAATCTGACAGTAAGCAAGGACAGTTAATCCGTACAATATCAATAGTGTCATTATTTTAGAAAGTAAATTATAATCTTTTTATTTCATTTCTTCTTTTAATATTGTTATGATTTTATCTTCAGATTTTAATCACAGGATTATTGTTGCTTTAATCTATAAGTTAGTGCATTTTAACGGTATTGCACAAACAGAATCTTAGTGCAGTATGCTGCTTTTGGTGTGTAATGATAATATACATATAAAAATTGGATCATTATAAGTATACAACTTATTGTTGCTTGCTTGTTTGTTTGTTTTGCGAGCAATTATATAGTTTAGCTTCTTTAATTAATGGTATATCAACCTTCATCGGTTATTTAATGTGAAAGCCATGCTTGTAGAAGAACAGCAGTGGTCCTATCTAACCCATAGATGAAAGAATAAGGAGGTTCTCGTCTTTTCCAAGGAAGAGCTTCATTTAATTATTCTTAATATAAATAATTTGCACAAAGTTATATGGTCTTGAATATTGCTATATGAATGTTTTAAGAAGGTCTATATATAAGTTGTTCCCCAATCATATTGAATATTATACCAAACAGATCTATTTGACCCATAAATATGACCAAACCATTTAACAATGATTGATATCTGTGCATCTAATTTTATAAAATGAATAAACAAATAAAAACAGCTCATCTGCATAATACAAAACAAAAATAGGCCCAAATAGTATTTTTGTTACTGCCTAAGAACATACATGAATGTGTTCAACATTTGGCAATAATGGCTATTGGTCAAACAGAAGGTTACAAGTCATTATGGACAAGCTAGATGAAATTTATTTATGTGAAGAAAACACTATGGCATATATGGCACTCAAGGATTTTCATTCCTTCAAAAGGACAGCAGGAGGAAGGTAAACAACTTTTTGATATGGTATGAAGTTTTATATAAAAGATGATGTAAATTTGGAATTACCTTGCCAAAAGAAGTTCAGTCAAATTTTTGAATGTGGCAAATATATCAAATAACAAATAAAAAACTATCCAGAACAACATGTACAACCTTGCTGTATACAGCAATGAGAAACACATAAAAGAAAGTGTTTTCTGACATTGCATTAACAAAATATAAAACTGTTCCTGCTATTAAAGAGGAAGTTAAAACAGTAAATTTCAATTGGTATGAAGTAGAAGAGAACAAAAAACTTATAGAAGAAATAAAACAAATTCCATTGACAGACAAAATAAGATAATGTGCTATTTCAAATGTAATTTGGTTAAACATTTTGCCAAAGACTGTACTGGTTTTATTTCTAGAAATGACATACTGTTATTGATTCAGGCCAGGTACAATTTACTTTATCTAATGTTGACACATATTATTGAACATTAAAAAATGATTCTAATATAAAAATATTCAAACTTGTGAAGGAGACACTGGGTAGGGCAGTCTTGGACTCTGGATGTTCACAAATTGTCACGGAAAAAATTTAGATTAACATATTCTTTGATACACTAAATGACTGAAATAAGATAAGTAGAAACTGCCATGTCTTATCAGACATTTTGTTTTGGAGATGGGATGGAGGTAAAAGTTATTGAAGCAGTTAAATTTCCAGAAACTTTTGGTTGTGTAAAAGGTGTCAGAACTTATATTAAGGCTGACATTGTCTAAAATGATTTACCCCTATTACTAAGTCATAAATCAATAAAAACTGCTGGAATTCTACTGAATTTTAAAAATGACAGTTGTTGGGTTTTGGCAGACATATAAAATTTCAAAGAACAACTTCAGGACATTATAGTTTTCCATTGACTCATATACTTTTGAGGGCTGAAAAATCACCAGAAATAGTGTTACATAGTGAGACTTAAGAAAAATGTTCTTGAATGGAAAAAAGAAGAAAGGCTGCGAAATTACATAGGCAATTTTTCTCATGCATCAAGAGTGATTGATACCCTTGGCGAGAGGAAGTAGGGTCTTTCATGATAAGGAGTTTCTTGATCTGATCAAAAATGTTTGTGATTTTTGTTCAGTTCACCTGAGGTTTAGAAGACCACCTCTTCAATCAGTAGTAGAATTGACTCTGGGAAGCAGGTTTAATGACACTGTATATCTGGATTTAAAGAAACATGGACAGAACCAATACTGGATTCTACACCTAACTGACACATCCACTTGGTACTTTTCTACCAGGCTGATTAAAATTAAAAAGAGAGAAGAAATTATTTGCAACATATCTTTAATGTGGATATCATATTTTGGAGCTCTCAAACTGTTTTTGAGTAACAGTGGAGGGGAATTTAATGATGAAGGCTACCGACAGATGAATGAAAAATTAAATACTGAAACATACACTACAGCTGCAGAAAGTCCATTCAGCTATAGTACAGTGGAATGCTACAGTCTGATAGTGGTTAAAGCAATGGAAAAAATGTTACAGGATGAGAAATTTGTGCCTGAAATAACCCTGGCTTGTCCTTTTAGCGCCAAAAATGCACTTCAAAATCATTTTGGACATTGTTCAAATGAGCTTGTATTTGGGTTCAATATAAATACAATCTCAGTTTAGACTAATCAATTATCTGTATTGGAAGCTGCAACAACCAAGGTGAGAGTAAATTTAAATGCCTAACATGTAGTGAGGAAAAATTTTGTGGAAGCTGAATCGAGCGAAAAAATTTGGAGAGCATTGAGATCTAATGTAAGGACTTATGTAGATGAAGAATTTGTGACAAGTGAAAATGTCTATCATAGAAGACAAAACTGTAAGAGATAGCATGGTCCTGCTAAAGTATTCAGTAAGGAAGGTCAGTGTATACTAATCAGACATGGCAGAGCATTTTACAGAATGCATTCATGTCGTTTGATGAAGGTAAGCAAAGAGTTTGGAAGTCCAAGGAATGAAGAAAATAAAATTTATTTAAATGATAATAAATGAAGTTTGGAAGGAAGAAGATGAAGGACAACATAATAAAAGTCCTCATAGCAAAAGTGAAAAATTAAAAGAAAACACTGAAAAACCATGTAGAAATTCAGTTGTGGAATATAAAATGAATGCAAGTGAAAAGTAAAAAAAAGGGAAGATTATGGGCACGCAGTCAAACTTGACTGAAAAATATAGCTATTGGCTGAATATAAAACCGGAAGCAGAAAATAAAAATCCAATCTGTATCAATTGGGATAATGTTGATTAATGGAGACAGCTACACCAAGTAACAGATGGAGAAAGTTGTCAAGAACATGTTGTTTTGCTCATATCTAAACAAGAACAAACAAAAGATGTGATTGATGCAAAGAAAAGAGAAACTAAAAATATGGAAATTCATGAAGAATATGAATGTATGCTTGACATGGGTTAGAAATATATATATAATCAAAATGGGTGATAATGAAGAAATCCAAGGACAATAAGAAGATAATGAAGGCTGGCCTTGTTACACATGGTTATCAAGTAAATTTGCATAACCTGAAGACAAACTTTCCAACATGCAGCCATGAAGGGATGCATCTTATAATGTTAAAAGCCTCTGTAATGAAGCGGCAAATGAAGACTTGATTTTATATCAGTGCTTCAGGAGGATGAAATGCAGGAAAGAGAGATATTTCTTAGACCACCTCTTGATGTACATCCACAGTCACAAGTATGGAAGCTGAAAAGATGTATTTATGGATTAAATGATGCACCTCATTCATGGTACAAGACAGTTAACCATGAGTTAACTAACCTAAAAGAAATAGCAAGTGCATATGATAATGCACTGTTTCTTTTGCATGATGCAATTGCTAACTTGAAGGGTATTCTGGTAATACATACAGATAATTTCCAATTCTGTGGAAATGATGCGTTTCAGAAGAATGTGATCTCATAATTCAAAAGAATATTCAAAATTGGTACTTACAAAAAGGGAACCGTCAAATTTTGGGGATTGGGTATTAAGCAAACAAAAGATGGGATTACTATAGACTAAAATTTATATGCTTTATCTATATTCCTTGTAGACATAAAGAAAGGAAGATCCTTAAGAAAAAATGATGAATTGAGTCAAGAGAAAACAGATCTACAAGGACTGACAAGTCAAATGACACAACCTTATGTATCATTTGATGTGTGTAGGATGAGCAATACTAGAAAATCTCTGAAATTGAAGTTATTGTTTAAGGTCAACAAATTACAACTAAGATTAACATCAAAGATAGGTTCTATATCCTTTCTGCAGTTGGGAAATCCTGTGGGTTGGAATATTGTTTGCTATTCAGATGCCACCTATGCTAGCTTTAAAGATGGATCCTCTCAGGGGATTTTGTCATCTTTGTTTGTGGCAGAATGAACAGAATGGCTCCTATGTGCTGGTCATCAAAAAAACTTAACAGGGTAACAAAGAGTTCATTGGCTTCAAAGAGTCTTACATTCAACAAGGCAGCTGCTACTGGTGTATCGATAGCTGCTATGCAGCAAGAGGTATTCAGACTACGCAGGTCGCCAGAAGTCCTTTGTAAAATAGACAATGTGTTTCTGGTAGAAACTAAAGTCATCAAATCTTGTGACTGACTGGCATCAGAAAGTTGATATAGCAAGAGTGAAAGAAATAATGGTGAAGAAGAAGATCGAAAGTGAATGAATGAGGGGTGAGAACAGGTGACAGATTGCCTGACCAAAGTGAGAGCCTCTTCTGATATTCTGAGAGACTTGCTACATCAATAAACTTTTTCTTTATTCTAAATAGAACTGTATTCTTCATAAGAAGATACTGGAAGTGTTGAAGTTTGAGTTATCTAACTTGGTATCTCTTTATATGTACTTGTCTCCCTTGTTTGTTGTTGTTAGCTTTCCAATAATTCTGATGTTCGGCTAAACACGTGTTATGTCAGTGTTGTAATATTAGCAAACTAACAGGTGCATTTACATGACAGTTACCATCATCAATAATAAAATTGGCAACTCAAGTTCAAATCCTGAACAAGGCAGTTTTCTCTTCACTTCATGCTAATGCCCTTGGGAAAGGCATAAATCCATCTGTTATATCTCCTAGTTATGGGTAAATAATAGGGCAGACTGGGTTCTTAAGCTTTGGTTAGATATCCAGTTTAGAAGAAGGAAAACACTGAATTCAAACCAACTTTACTCTACTTAACAATAACTTTACTCCACTTAGATGGAGTTGTTGGATAAATACTTTCTTGGAGAGGAGATGGGCACTGCCAGGTATACTTGCTGATAAAATGACTTAAATCTAAGGAGTTAAGGAATCTATATATGACAGACAAGTAAATGTTATGAAATTATATATCAAGTTTTTTCCTAGCTGGAAAATAGGAAGAAAAGGATTTAATGACCTGATATCTTTTTATAGCTGTCCATTATGAATTATAGCAGAATCATCAAAGAAGGGAAGATGCTAAGAATGGTTATTCTTTTGCAGAATGAAAAACAAATCAAAAGATAAAGTGCATGACAATTTTTTGCTTTTTTGATCAGATGTGGGAGGACAGGCAGACAAAAAATAAATAAATGGTCAATCAATAATAAATGAAGATGTATTGCCAAAAATTTTCCTCATATGTATAATGAAATAGACATAAGAATAATACTTAAATACATATATCTATATGCCTATTGCTTGAACTATTAGATCGTTAAACGGTTTTGTGAAAGAAGTTAAGGGAAAGTCTGTAATACAAAGAATATATATATATATATATATATATATATATATATATATATATATATATATATATATATATATATATATATATATATACAAATTGCTACTTGAGAATTAGCACTGCCTTTAAAAAAGTAGTAACAGTATAAAAGTTTTATTATAAACTAGCTGAAGAAGCTATGTAGGCCAGGTAAAAGGCCATCGAATAAATTGCAGCAGTAAAGCAATTCCTTAATCAAATGTTCACACGGAAATCAACACAGAGAGATCAACTGGCAAATGTCAACAATGCCTTATTTGATTTTTTCAAACAAAGTCTATTTTAAAATCTTTGTTGTCAATTAAAGATTTACACAAAATGGTTACAAATGATAATTATTACAATAAAAGATAAATCCACGAAGCAGAAAAGAGATTTACCAATTATATTGTTTATATAGTCGTATCAAGTTAATATGCTTCAATGAAAAATTTTATAATGTTTCATAGAAAAATATTTTCTAATTCAAGTGAGTGCCAGATTTATTGATTTAAACATTTTTCTTTTTTGTCCGGATTGTTAGTACTTACAAAGAAATGATGCTATGAAATCATTTTACTCCTCCAACTGGAAAAATTGCCAATAAATTGCATTAGTAATATTTGATTAAATGTTAGTAATTATTTTAGTAAGACAAATAATTTTAATAATTTTTTTCTTTTGAAGTTTAGAAATTTAAATTCAATATGATCAGTTACATCTTATAATCATAACAAAAAAGTCATAATTAATTATATATATATATATATATATATATATATATATATATATATATATAAGTCATAATTAAAGGTCTCCTACAATATATATCTATGTGTGGGGGTGGGGTGTTATTTTGTTTTTCTTAAAATGAAATTCAGATTTTTTTAACGGGTAATAACTGGTAAATTTATAAAACAAAATATAAGGTACTATCTATATCAAGTTTTTAATTAAATATTTAATTTTTGGCATCTCAAAAACAATTTAATTTTCCTTCTTCTAAGGACAAAACAGAATAAAATAAAATCAAAGCTTGATCAATCAAAATTCTAAATAGTTTTTTGTTTGTATTGTATTTAATCACAAAATCTCATTCACTTTAAATGAAGGTCACTCTCATTTCAAGTTTCTTTGTAAATCAGAAAATTGGTAACATTATTTGTGGAGAATCTTACAATATCTACTTGAAGGAGGCATTTGACATTTTGTAAAACTGACACAAGAGCTTCTTATCTTCTTCAAACTGAAATCACAAAGCCAAAAGATTTTCTTGTTTTTGTGCAATACAGAATCTGTCTTTGGCATACAAATCAATCAGGTTAGTGCACAGCAACTTGATTTTATATTCCCTGTAAAGTGTATCATTCAATTTGTTTTAAATATTCACAGCATGAAAGGGGGATGTATGGACTGGTGCAAAGCAGTGTAATTATTCTCTAAATATCAGATTATTGTGTCATGGTTGAGAATTATTGATCATTTTATTTTCTAGACTAACTAACAATTACTTCATTTTGAGATTTATTAGACTGAAAAGAATCAGTCAACATAAACAACTTGGAAAAAGAAGGGCTCACATCAACAAGTTAGTGTCAAATAATAAATAGTAGTCAGTAAAAAGACATGTTGCTGCAAGATGTAATTGGACATACGGAATTCAAATTTTCAAACTTTAAAAAAATCTATCAAATTACTTGTCTTCCTAAAATAATTATTCAGAATTTAATTAAATGCTGCAAATGAGATTTATAAGAAATTTTTCAAGTTGGAGGTGTAGAATAATTACACGTAATTATTGCTCAGTTAAAACTAACATTGTGGATAAAAAAGAAAAATGCTGAACTTGATAAGTGTATTATATATATATATTAAATGTTTACCAATTAAAAATTGATAAACTGCTTCATTACTTAACATTGGTGATCATAAAGATCATGTAGATATACTTTTGATATTTGCCATGCCTCTTCACTAACAGCGGGTTGAGGCACAAGGTCAAGTTTTAAGGAGAAACCCACATATGCACCAATGCATGGTTGAAGGTTATGCCAAAAATACTTCAGTTCAGTCAGTAATCTCTTTTTCAGCCACCTCAGGCAATAAACCCAACTATTACTTCTTTTAGACAAAGGGCAGGTTGAGGGTGGTGCCAAAAATACTTCAGTTCAGTCTGCATTCTCTTTTTCAGTCACCTCAGGCAATAAACCTATTACCCATTTTAGACAAGTGGCAGGTTGAGGGTTGTGCCACAAATAATTCCATTGAGTCAGGATTCCTCTTTTTCAGCCACCTCAAGCAATAAACCCAACTATTACCCATTTTAGACAAGGGGCAGGTATCACCTATGAAGGAATGGCTCCTTGAAGATGAGCTGATTTATTATATTCCACAACACATAAATTTAAAAATGATGTTTTAATCATTCAAAAATCAAATCATTATTATTGCTTGATAAAACTGTAAACTGAACAATTTTTTTTAATGTCATTTTAAGGCTAATGTAAAAAGATTTGAAATGTAATGATATGATGATGAGTCAAAAGTTTTGCTATATTTAGTTAATGTGAGGTACAATTCAGCAGATTAGAATGCTTTTTCCAACAAGATCATGAGAGTGATTGTTATATAACATATGACATGGATTTTTGGTTCATTCCTAGTGACTCCGTGTGCTTTGACAAGCTGTCATGTTGTGATTAGTAAACAGTGGGGATGGCAGCATGTCGGGGCAGTCAGGTCTAACAGGTATATAACCGGAAGGACACCACGTAATAACCACCTGGTCAGATTTAGATAGAGGCACAGAATTGGGAGTCAAGCCAGGGACATGCAGCCAATCAGAGGGGTTAAGTTGTCTCTGACGATATGGCTTGCAAGGGGGTGCAATCGTTGGCACCCCCTGGCTTCTGGAAGAAGATATGGGACAAGAAGTCTCCTCTCAGAGCATATGTTTCTCTATCTATCTCTCAAACTAACAATAAACTGTGGGCCCCTTTTGAGAATGAAATGAGAGATATATTTTTATAAAGAAGTGTTTTGTTCGTTCATTGAATTTTGTAAATCATGTTTGATTGAGTATACAACATAATGAACCACACTGTACTGTAAGATGCTAAGTTTGCTTGATATTCTCTGAGTGCTTATTAACTGGATTTGCCTTTATAAGTTGGAGTATGGACTTAGAATACAAAATTTTAGGCCTACCTTTTGAACCAGACATTGGTATAATGGTTAGAGTGTTTGCCAATGGTCCCGGAGACCAGGGTTCAATCCCAGGTCGAGTCATATCAAAGACTTAAAAAATGGTACTTGATGCCTCCTTGTTTAACACTCAGCATTATAAGGTAAGGATCAAGGGTAAACTGGATCAATCCAGGGAAAGGTTTAGCATCCTCCCATACACCTTGGTATAGTAGCTATTGAAAAAGGAGCCTACAGGTCACCCTCGACTACAGTCGCCAACTTTACTTAACCTTGCTTGATCACCATGTATCTTGCAAACTGAGTTGAATTTCTTGGACCATCTGGTTACTGTACTGTGATCACATTTCATATAAAAATGTTTTTGGTCGATTTTTTGGTGTTGTGACCCAGTTCAAACTTGTAATGAATAAGTTCCTGAATTAGATTACATTGCACATTCATCTGTGCAGCTTTCAAATCAAACACAAAGTGAAGCAATGTATGATGTGTCAATGCACCAACTTCCATGATACTACTAACCACAACAGATAGCTTCCATGCTTTGAACTGTTTCGATCAGGGGGTATATGCAACACAAGCAAGCACATACCAAAATATTGCAAAACATTTGACTCACACTAGTAAAAAGATTTGAAATGTGGTAATATTTGTATGTTATCTTTAACAGACATAACAAGATCTAAAAATAAACCCTTCTTCATCAGTTAATCTATGGAGCATATTAAAACATCTTGAAATGTTTTTCAATGATTTGAATTTCTCATCTGCAAAGTAACAAAATGGAGAAGCTTCTATTTGAAAGAGAAAAAAACATCAAAAGATTTTTTCATTTTTTATTCTATTTTTATTTTTTTTCTGCTCAGACAACTCTATTTTCAATCTTTTGCCTTTCAATTCTGGCAATGTAATTATTATCTGACTCAAAATCTGCATTAACCTCAATTCACTTCTGCTTTTTTAAAAACATTTTTTTCCTCTCCTTACAATATACAATGATATGTTTTTTTTTAAAGAATCAGATTTTTGAATTTGACAAAATCAAATCTGACAGATTATTTCACCAAAGTTTGATCCTTTTATTCTAATTTTAATTCAGATATACACATATGTATTCTCATATATATATATATATATATATATATATATATATATATATATATATCAACTCAGTGAAATTGAATATTCAGTTTTTTGTGAATAACTTTCATATTTCTCATTCAAATTTGTTTAAATCTTGACACTTTACTCTTAACAGCATATCAATTTGATAAATGTAAATAATCTGGCAGTATTTTATTGACAAACCAGGTTTTCTTTGAATTTTTTTTTTTCGGTGAAATTTGAAGATTGTTATATCTAATAACAAAAAGACAAATAAGGCAGTTGTTGTTTTTTATCAAGAAAAGTATTTATTAATAACAGCTGCTGTAATCGATCAAGAAACAGATCTTTCCAACACTAGTGGCAGACATGCAACCAGAAACCATTTCATGTTGAGGGAATTTTGTGCTTTTTTTCATGCATTTAACATTATATCTCTTGTATGACTTTCTCCAGAAGTGGGAGCCATGATCAGTAAAGGAAATACAGAATCTCGATTCATCACTAAAGATGACCTAGTTCCATTGATCAACAGACCAATTTTAATGATCTCTAGCTACATTGAATGCTTTCATTTCAGTTAAAATGTTATTAGTGGCTTTGAAATCAGTATCCTGCTGTCAAATCTGAGCTGATGGAGTTATTGGAGTGTTGTTGATCAGGATACAGTTACACTAGCATCATTCCAGATCTTAGAAATTACACCATAATTGGTAGATCAATTAAAAATAAGGATCCTATTTAGCTGATGTTCCTTTTTAGCTGTTGTTTTTTGGATTGGAACCACAGTTGAACCATTTTGAACAAATTTGGCTTGTTATCTTCAATATGATAGACAGAGAGAATCCCATCTGGACAGCTACCTTGTTTTGAGTCTTTTCAGTTTTCCACAATCCATGAATGAAGGCTTTTTGTGCCTCTGTAAAGTTGTAAAGTTGGCGATTGTAGTCAAGGGTGACCAGAAGGCACCCTTTTCAGTAGCTACTACACCAAGGTGTAGGGGAGGGCATTACTCCTTTCCCTGGATTGCTCTACTTTACCCTTGATACGTACCTTATATTGCTGAGTGTTAAGCAAGGAGGTATCAAAAACCGTTTTTTAAGTCTTTGGTATGACTCAACCTGGGATTGAACCCTGGTCTCCCAGACCATTGGTGAACACTCTACCCACTAGGCCAATGGGCCAGTTCCAAATATATCATTAACTCTTGCCATTTATGATACTGGGCAATAATATGCTTAATGTAGAATTATGGCACCACTTAAGAGGTTATAAAAATACATCAGCCTGACCTGTGGTATCCTGACTGTCAAAAAGAAGTCTAACACAAAACTCTTTGTTTTGTATGTACAAAATTTATTTGTTATCAGAATCCATTTCTAACAGTCAGCTCAAAATAGAGGTAGAAGAAAACTTGTGCTAGTAAGGAAGAGAGAGTGTGTACAGTTGCATAGACTTAGAGCCAATGGTGCTTGGTGAGTGTCAATTTCTTGTCAATGTGATCATTGGATTAATAACTGCACAGATATACACACAAATGTGTGATAAAAAAGTAACATGTCCGAACCTTAAAATTTTTTCATTCTTAAATTTTGAATTTTAAATTTAAATAAAGACATGTGTACATCTGAGCCATTTACATGAAAGGAATGATGTCTAGACATTTAGACAACAGTCTAGATTGTCAGAGGTAATAAAAAAATAATTATGAAGCCAATCTTGATACTTTATTAATGAAATATTTTTGGCCAAACACAGGATTGTGTGAGTACATCATCTTTTATATTCCCGAGACCTTCAGCTCCATGCAACTTTTCCTGGTTTCTTTTACTAAAATTTATATCAAGGGTAAGATTTAAGGATGTGGGTGACATCAAAAGAAATAGAGTGGTAAAGCTTCACTTGATATTGAGGAGAATTTCAGAGATTATATATATACATATATATAGATGTATGTGTGTGTGTATGTGTGTAGAGGTGTTGGTAGTGTAATGGCTACTGTTATTGGAAATGGCCATGATGACCTTAGTTCAAGCCCTGGACAAGGCTGTTTGCATTTCACATAGCACTAGCACCCTTGGAAAAAATATGAATCAACTATTCTCCATCCAGCTATAGGTAAATAATAGGGGATACTGGGCTCTTTAATCTTGCTAGGGCAACCATTCTAGGAGAAGGAAAACACCAAATTCAAACCTGTTAAACTCCGCTGTAAAATTGACCTTGTGTCGTATCCTTGTCGTGCAAATGGATTAGGTAAATATATGTGAGTGGGAATGGTTGGATCAATAAGTCCATAATCTAACACAATTATTAATTGGATTCTGATCAGAAATTTTTACAGTATAATGTTCAATTATGTGATTAAAAATCACAACTAATTTGACCAGAAAAAAACAGGGCAGTCTCCTTGGTGTAATGGCTAAAGTGCTGAACTGCAACCACAGATTAAGCAAGTTTAAACTCCAGTCACGCTACTATGTTCACTTGTTGACTAATACTTTTGAGAAAGGCATGAACCCCCCCTTATCCTCTTATCTATGGGTTAAATAGTATTATTGCTGATCTTCTACAAGGATGGCTTTGGTATTAAATAACCCACAAAGGTTGATATGACATCAACCAAAGAAACCAAACCAAACAAAACTTGACAAGAAAAGAGATTATGTTGAAAAATAAAGTGCTGCTGTATGCTCTTCTCATCAATAGGCTACTGACTTTTTCATGTACCTCCATGTCTGCATACATGTGTATATGTATGTGGGGGGGTGCATTGCTAAGTTTGTGTATATAGATATGAAATTACCTTGTATATATGTATGTATATCTAAATAAGCATGAATTTTTTTAAAGAAGTGATAAATAACTTTTCAACCAGACTGAAACAGATAGACAGACTAGGTAGATAGACAGATGCATAAAGATTCAAAGGGATAGATAGATAGATAGATAGATAGATAGATAGATATTGAGCTAAGGAAAGGTATCACAGATTTATTTATTTGTGTTTCAGTATTATTTAATATTATTTAATTTTATGCATATAAATAAATATATATTCTGAATGTCTAAAGCAAATTTGAATACCGCATGCACTAGTTGCATATCTTTGATATAACTTATCATCTTATCAGATGGGATCATACTGTATAAGCATAAGCAGGCACTCTCCTGTGGTGTAACTCAGTTGCCATTGGAATAAGCTAATATATGATATAACCATCAAAATGACTGAATAACTGAATAACTATATTTTTCACATCTCATACCAGCTTTTTTTAGCAAAACATCACATTATGTAGATCTGTCCTCATCTTCAAGATTTCTATGACTTCTGACTTTTTCAAAACTAAAATTAGTATTGAAATTAAAGAGCACTGAATATGATAACTGATGGTGATCTCAAAAGAGGATATTGTAGACTTTTAGAAATGTAGAAAAGATACTGCAATGAACCTTGCGGGATATTTTTTATGTGCCATTATCTAAAGTTGGCTACTTTTTCTGTTGATTTTAACTAATTGGGTATTTTCTGAGTAGACCTCATCTATACATATTTATAAGTATAGATATGTGTATATCATGCACATATTTATAAATATAGATGTGTGTATATAGATAAATGGAAAAGGTTTTATTACCAAACTCAACGTCATAACTGTAACCAATAATAAAATTAAATAGATATTAGGGGTGTACACATTTTTGGACTGATACATATTGATATTTTTAGTAACAGAATTTCAATATAATAAAGTTTAGTAGAAAAATACCGACGAATATCCGTTTTGATTGTATAATGTTTCAATAGAAATGATAAAATCTTTGGTATTTTTGGTTTAAAAAAAAATTAATTTCTAATATAAAAAATTGTTAGAACTTTGAGTCTATGTATATCTTTGTGTAAGCGTGTCAGTCATTGATTGTGTCTCAGTGTGTGTGTGTTTAAGTGCATACTTACAGTCCAACAATATATATGATTGAGCTACCGAAACTGTGTTATCACCCTGGTTGGCAGCTGATGAGGTTAGGGTATCGCATGTGCTTTCACACATTGTATGATTTATATATATATATATATATATATATATATATATATATATATATATATATATATATCCCTTTCTTGTTATATGATTTTTTTATATGATGTTTTTTATTCATATGTATATGACCCTCCGTCTTTATATAATTTTTTATATGATATTTTTTGTTCATATGTATGTAGCCCATTTTCATATCACTTTTTATATGATGTTTTTTTATATATGTGTATGTAGCCCTCCCTTTTCATATGATTTTCATGTGATACTTTTTTATATGCATGTATAGCCCTCTTTTTATATGATTTTTGTACAATGTTTTTATATATATGTATATAAACCCACATATTTATATGATTTTTTATATGATGTTTTATATATATATATATATATATATATATATATAGTCATCCACAGACAGACTGTTTATATATATATATATATATATATATATATATGTATATATATGTATATATATATATATATCATTTTTATATGATTTTTGTTTTTCTATAAGCTGCTCAAAATGCAATTGAACTTTTACTGAGACATATCAATAAACACAAAAAAGTCAGTAATATGTTGATATATTTGATTAATACAGCAAAAGCAGTCGTCATGTCGATACTGCTATATGGATGCACTACATGGACTCTAACTAAACGGATGGAGAAAACGCTTGACGGCAACTACTCAAGAATGCTGCAAGCAATTTTGAAAAAATCCTGGAGGCAACACCCAACAAAGCATCAGCTGCACGGCCACCTACCTCCCATCACGAAAACTGTCAAAGTTAGAAGAACTAGACATGCAGGACACTGCTGGAAAATCAGGGATGAGCTCATGTGATGTTCTCCTATGGACCCCCTTACATGGCCGAGTAAAAGCAGGGTGACCCCCTCGAACCTACATACAGCAGATCTGTGAGGATACAGGATGTAGCTCTGAGGACCTGCCAGAAGCGATGAACGATAGGGAGGAGTGGCGAGAGAGGGTCAGGGATATATGTGCTGGCAGCACGACATGATGATGATTTAATCATCATCATCATCAAATGATGCAGCTAGCATGTAATTTCTCTGATTCTCTCTCTCTCTCTCTCTCTCTCTCTCTCTCTCTCTCTCTCTCTCTCTCTCTCTATCCATCACTATCATCCATCACTTACAGTAAGTCTTCCAGACTAAATCTTGTGTCCCCACAGAGCTGTAGTTCATAAGTTCTTGTTGGTCGGTCAACACTGGCACATCCATGTAAAGAAGTTCATCAGAAAATGACCCTTATGAGTTTGTCCTTGCTTCTCCAGTAGTGTCCTGCATGTCTTGTTAATCTTATTTGGATAGCAATTGGAAGTTTAGCAATGGGAGGTAGGTGGCTGTACACTTGTTGTTTCATGGGGTGTTACTTCCAGGATTTATTCAATTGAGCTTGTAGCATTCTTGTCTAGCTTTTTCTCTATACATTTTGTCGGTGTCCACGTGGTGCATCCGTACAGTAGTATTGACACAACTGCTGCTTGGAAAAAATCCTGTTTTATTTTATTGGATAGATCAGACTTCCATATGATCGATAAGCTATGGACAGCAGTCCACACTTTTTCAAGGTGCATCTTGACATTACTTTCAGTAGATGAGACACTGCTGCCAAGGCATGGGAACTTGTCTACTAATTTCAGAGGCTTTGCACTTAGAGAGAGAAATTGCTCCTTTTTGTTTAAAACATGTGCTCTGTTTTATTTATGTGGAGGGCAATACCCTCTGCTACCTTCTTCAGGCTATGCAATAGGAATTCAGCTTGGGCAGGCGTATTTGCAAGAAATGCTATATCCCTTACATGGTCTGTGCCTGTTATAGTTTCTGCAGGATATCATTTGCTTTTTGCCCTTTTTTAGTGTGCAGATTTTTCTTTTATCAGATCTATCAATATTCTAAGTAAATAGTCTTAGCAGAATATAAACAAATATGATGCTAATGTATCTCCAGCAATGATGTCAAAGAGGTCTGTGTCTCCATCCAGTGAGCGAACCTTGACTTTTGTGTTATTATTGAGCATCATTGTAACGGTTTCTTTTGGAAGATCATATGCTAGAAGTATTTGCTCCATTTTCCCACTAAGTAAGGAATGAAATGCCAATGAGAAATCTACAAACAGTAGTGTTGCCCCAAGATTTTTTGCACTCACTCTTTTCATGATTCAACAGATTGTTAGAATCTGTGCTGTTGTGGATTAATTTCTCCAAAAACTGTTTTGATTTTTCCTAAGAATTTTCTCAATTTCAGGTTATTTGATTAAGAAACAGGGCATTATAAACCTTAGCCACTATAGAAGTCAGAGTTATGCCTCTGTAGTTTTTAGTGATTTTGAAGTCGCCTTTCTTTGGGACGGGGAGGATGCAGCCTTTTGACCATCTCTCTATTGTAGTCTGTTCATACACAGCGTTGTAAAATCAAAGTAGTAAGGGAAATTTGTGGGAAATTAATTATTGAATAGATCATTATTATTGAAGAATGCTTAATAATACAAGAGGATGCTGAAAAGTTCTCATCCCAACCAAGAAGAGAATGACTCTTATTTTTATTGAATATTTCTTAAAGCTTAAAAAAGCTTGACGAATGATGATCCACGTGAGTTGAACTGTAGAATGAATACTTTAAATAGCACATATGTTTCATTATTCTAGATCATTCTCTAATTGTTTGGGCCAAGAACTTTTGAGCATCTCCTTGTAAATAACTTCCACCATATTTGAAAGAGATAAAAAATATACTGACATATAATTAAAAATTAACTCACAATTTTTTTGACTCAATATGATACAAAAACAAATAAAAAGTTTTAAAAAATCAATTGCTTATAAAAGTATTAAAAAATGTTTATTTTAAATTGATAGTTTTTCAAATTAGGCAAAAAAATTTCCATTACAAGAAAGTGAATCTTTTACATAAATTTCATTTTTGATTTCTTTAAAATGAATGTAAAATGAAAATGTTTTCATATTCTACAACATTGATTTTTTTTTTTGCACATTCATATGATCATCTTGTTTCATTTGTAATTTCTTTATCCATTGACAAACATTACCTGTTACTTACATTCACAGATTTCTAATTGTCTCTGTGTCACTGATCAAAGAGTTCCCAGTTATTTCATCTTTTATTTTAAACATAAATCAATACAAAACATGTAATTTCACTCAACATGAAAATACTATTTTACTAAATCTTCTGCTTGAACTTTGAAACAAAAAGAAAAATACAGGAAAATGAATATAACTATTATATTTTTTGTATTTTTTCATGCAATAACTTATTTCTTTATTTGTTTTATTCTTATTGTATAATGAATTGTTTCTTTTTATGCAATGAATTGGGTTTTTTTATGCAATGAATTGTAAATTTATTTTATTATTTCTTTTTATACAATGAATTATTTCTTTTTATGCAATGAATTGTTTTTTTGTTTATGCAATGTTCTGTTATTTGTTCATGCTTCTTTTTTTTGTTTCTTTTTATGTAACGATTTGTTCATTTCTTTGTTTTATTGTTTCTTTTTATGCAGCAACTTGTTTCTTCTTCATGTAATAACTTATTTTTTATTTTATTGTTTTCTTTTTTATGCTGTGAGTTTTTCCTTTATTTTTTATCATTTATTCTTTTATGCAATAACTTGATGAAACAAAATTAACATTGCTGATGTCTGTTTTCTTTTATTATACAGACTGTTTTTAAAAAAAAGATGCACCATGATTTTGACATCTGTATTTAAACTATCTTAAATTCTTTGTACTCTTAAAAGCAATATCTGTTAACAGTCCAATCTGTATGTATGAGGATGGGCTGAAAAATTCATAGGCTGAAAAGCTCATATGAAGACATAACTTTTTTTTACCAATGAGATCCAAGTACTGAAATACTGATGGAAGACAGGTGTGGACTGTAAAGAAAATTTTGTTGAAAAATAAACATTTGGTCACATTTCATTTTAGCTGATCTTCATATGTATATAACATACAGATTGGACTGTCTACAACTATAGCTTTCAAGGATACAAAAAAGTTGAAATAGTTTAAATACCATAGATCAAAAAGATGGTACTTTTTTTTTCTTTGAAATACTTTGTGTAATCTGTTTTTGTAATATAATTAAGGATGATAATTATATAAGATAACTATTTAATTTGTATTAATGAATTGTAAGTTGCTAAAAACTTTGAATGTAAGTGTAGGTCATTGCAAAGGTCATAGTGTGCTTGTGCCCCAGAATGAGGTTGGCAGATTATTAAGTGAACAGGTTGTTTTTGAAATTGTAGGTTAAAGGCCGGATATTAGAAAAGAAAACAAATTCAGGACTGTTGATTTTGCTGTCAGGTTTATGGAAACGTTTTAATGACACGTGCTTATCATGATTAGCTGATGAAATAATTAAGATATATTATATAAGAGAAGATATTTTTTAAATTCAGAGTTCGCAGTTTGGGGTAGGTCAGTTCAGAGCCCAGAGCTCACTGGGGGTGAAAGGGGCAAATGAATTGGGGTTGGATGTTTCTTTTGTCAGCTGCCCACGTGTCTGATAGCGTTTCTATGACACAGTTGAGCTTTAACTCTGTCTCTCTCATGTTTTGATGACCGTTGTATGAAATGTATACAGTCAGTAATAAAATCTTTCATATTTTTAAATAACTGGTTCCATCTTATATTTGAAGTATATAACATCTATTAATGTTCAAGATGGTGCCAGATCGGTGAGACTATATCACACACATTTTATTTGGTCCCTCTATATTACATTTTTGCATCTATATAATTCTTTTAGCTTGAAAAAAAGATTTATTGAACTTTTATAAAGTTCATCAATAATGGTTAATTTTTACTCATAGACTATTCCAGGAGTATTTAAATGATCACCTAATCAATACTCTTTGATTTTTCAGTCATGCTTATATTGAATGTTCATTGTGTTTTTTTTTTAACTTATAATTCTACGCTTTTATAAATTACTTCCGAGGCAAAAATCTTTCCTTAGCAGAACAGATTAATTGTATCTCTTTACGGCTGATTTATAACTAAGTATAGATGAACTTGTGTTAACATTTTATGTTGCTGTAAGGTTAATATATTTCCAATCATAAATGATAAGATTACTTACATATGAATTAGCACTTCTACTTGTCTATGGCTTTTGAGATGGTGACATTAGATAACAGAAATCCTTTCAAATCACTTGAGTAAACAGAAGAAAGAAAGAAAGAAAGAAAGAAAGAAAGAAAGAAAGAAAGCATGGAAAAAAGAAAATGAAGAGAGAATAAATTAAACAGAAATTGAAAGAAAAAGAAAAAATATTAATACCTAGAAAGGAGAAGAGTAAAGTGTAGAAACTTATAATGAGAAAGAAAAATAAAAATGAAAGATAAGAGAGAGAGAGAGAGAGAGAGAGAGAGAGAGAGATTAAGTTACATAATTTACCTTGTAACAGTACCTATTAAAAATATCCTATATATTTAAATTTCTAAAATACTAAATGTTACCAGGGCAATGGAATTTCTCATTTCTCTGTTGTAAGATATTATCATTATTATTATTTTCTCCTTGAGAGTTTTTCACATCAGTTTTAACTGATGGTTTTTCACTGGAGTTTGAGAGATAGCAAGTCTCCTCAAGTCACCAGGACTCCTCTCAATATTCTGGCCGTTCTCAATAATGCTGTAGTTTGGATGGTCTCCACTCGTCCTCCTACCTCCAAGTCCTCTAGTCCCTTCAATGATCCTTTAGTGACTGTACCAAAAGCACCAATCATGATTGGTATAATTGTCACCTTCATGTTCCATAGTTTTTTCAATTCCCTAGCATGGTCGAGGTACTTATCCTTCTTTTCACTTTCTTTCAGTTTTATTCAGTGGTCAGCCGGGACTGCAAAGTCCACAATTTTGCAAGTTCTCTCTTTTTGTTCATTGTTATAAGGTCAGGTCTTCTAACTGAGATTAGGCGATTCGTTTGTATGTCAGAGCCACATAGGAGTTTATGTGTGCTATTCTCTGGGACAGATGCTGGGTTGTGCATATACCATTTGTTTATATGGTCTAAATTAAATTTCTTGCACAGTGGATCACTTTACCCACACTTGTCTTATACTCCTTCTATGCTAATTTTCTGCATTTGCTTATTATGTGATGGATCGTTTTGTCGCTATCACCACATAACCTACATTTGCTATTTTGTTGCATCTTATCTATTCTTGCTTTGATATGATTGGTTCTTCTGGCATTGTTTTGTGCTGCTATTATGAGAAATTCAGTTTCTCTCATAAAGTTTCCTTTTCTTAGCCACGTCCAGGTTTTCTAATGTGAGATGTTGTTTATTAATCGTTTAAAATGCCCATAGAGTTGTTTTTCTTCCCATTTTTGTTTCCTAGTTATTGTCATTCTGTTGGCCATTGTGTTGACAGTATAATTTCTGATGGCTGTAATCAGTCCTCCTTCCTGCTTTTCTGTGTAGTCCTCGAGCCATTGCATTGGTAGGGAAAGGAAATTTCGTATTTTGGTTTGGCGCGCAATTTAATTCGACGCATAATTTCACCCAATCAGGATGACCTATCCTATTCAGCCCGGATCTCCTTTCCGGGCAGCAAAATTTGGGTAAGCTGCCAAACACACACTTTTTGGCTGAACAACACCGTCCAGTGCAGACGTCTCACTGGCAGTTCTCCAATAGCAGCAGCAGCCACATGGACACATGAGGGAACCTATCTAATTTATTGATTCCTTGCATTTATTTTCTCTTAGACCAAGGAATCCCAGTTGAATATGAATTAGATACATTCAATACACCACACACAGGAACAACTTTATGTCACCCCCAAAATTGGCAATGTCGATGCGATGCTTAATCCCACTCCCGGCACCTAGCTCCCATTTCACCTCTGGGTAACATTAATGAAGACACGCACACCTCTCCCCAAAACCACCAGACACACAAAACTCACGGTGACTTCAAAGTTCATTTCCTCTAACGGCAAACATGGCTTTCGCTAAACTACGGCAAACACAGTCCCTCACACGTCCAACGATACATGCTGCTTTCCCAACTCTATCATATCTCCATTTCGTCTCTTTACATCTTTCCTTTTCACGAGGCTTGCCACACAAACACAAACTCAATATTCCATGCTGCCAATAAATACTTTATGTAAAAGCTAACGGCTCCTTCATCTTCTTACTCCTCCACCTTCTCATTTATTTACTTTTAAAACTTAGCGAGGAAGTAACTAAACACACACACGCACGTTACAACTTTTCCTCACTAAAAATAATAACAATTTAACCACTGCTAAATATCGATGCATCAATGCTGTCTTCAATGCTGGCAAGTCCTCTTCCTCCCTCCTTTCTTGATACATATAGTCTATCAACATCATCTCTGGGAGGTAATGCCTTATGCATGATCATTAGTTTTCTTGTTCTTTGGTCCATTTGCTTAAGTTATTCTTTGGTTCTCTTCAAAAATAGTTCTGAATATCTAAAGAGGAGTACAGCCAATATTATTCCTTTGATAAGATTTCTGCGACACAGTTTTGTCTTGAGTAGCTTTCTAGTACTCCTGAGATACTCTTAATTTTTTCTTTCATCTCCACTTGTTTGATGATGTCAGCCTCCAAGATGCTCAAGTATTTGTATATTTCCTTTTCTCCAAGCATTCTAATCTTGTCTTGATTTAGTAGTTCTGTCAGATGTTGTTTGCCACTTTTCATTACTAGCATGGCACATTTTTCTATGCCAAATTCCATTCCTATGTCCTTTTAAAAGCATATGTAGAAACCAATTCAAAATTTAATGTTTTTTTCTTTTCAGGTATAGAAATGCTATTCACTGAAAGAAAAAAAAGACATTGAAACATTAAACAGAGAATTTTGAGTTCTTTCAACACATGTTAAAATTTGAGATTATTTGAACAAGAATTGGTCAAGTTACAAAATGATATCAATTTTCTGAAACACCCTGGACATCTCAAAGAAACTCCTGTATATATATATATATATATATATATATACAAAGGTCACTGAATAAGGTAATTATGTCCTAAAGACTCGGTAATAGAAAGTACTATTTACAGTTGCACCTCTTTAAAATAAAACAATAGTGGTGGGTCTTTACATGGTCCAGAAGACTGTCAGTATCATCTTCTTTTCTGACAAAGGAGCACGGAATTTTTCCTTACAGGAGAGTCAGTGAATTTCCACTCCAAGGACTGCTTTTAAACTTAGGCTCATGTAGACAAACCTATTTTTAGTCCATTTGTAAACATTTTTTTGACAAAAGATGCTTTTCTGTACTCATCACACATTCTTCCGTAAATTTCACATGGTTTGCACTTATCAGCCAGCAAAAATTTGATGAAAGACCTTTGTTCTATTTGTAGTGGCAAACTCATGTTTTGACTATTTGTAAATGTTTTTCAACTAAAACATCCTTCTTTCTACATTCTTCTATAGATTTTACATGGTTTGTACTTCTCAGCCAACTAAAAATTGAATTCAGACTTCTGTTCAAGCCTTGAGTACTCTGATTTGTGTCCATTTTGAATAGTCTCTCGACAGATATTTTTGAGAGATTGAAATAATTTTTATGCTAAGCCAATTCTAAACAATGCATAGTTTACATTTATGGAAAAAAAATTCAGAAAAAGAAATTTATTTTGTTTTTATCAAAAAAATTTCCCCTTATGTATTGAATGACCTTCGTATATATATATATATATATATATCATCATCTAAACTACATCCTGTGTCTGCACAGAACTGATGTATACAAGATCTTGTTGGTTGGCCAACACTGGCATGTCCATGTGTAGGCATCCATTGAAGAATGTCGCTTATGAGTTCATCCTTGCTTCTTCAGTAGCGTCCTGCATGTTTTGTTTGTCTTACTTGAATGGGTTTGGAAATACGAGGTAGGTGGCCATACAAGCATTGTTTCATGAGGTGTAACTTCCAGAATTTCTTCTAAATAGCTCATAGCATTCTTGTGTAGTTAACATCTAGCTTTTTCTCGAAGCATTTTAGTAGTGTCCATGTGGTGCATCCATACAGTAGTATTGACACTGCCACAGTTTGGAAAAATCCCTTTGTATTTTATTGGATAGATCGGACTTCCATTTGATCAATAACCTGTGGATAGCGGTCCACACTTTTACTAGGCATATCACCTTCAGTAGATGAGACACTGCTGCCAAGGTATGTGAACTCCTCTACTGCTAATTTCAAAGGCTTGACACTTAGAGTGGAGATGGCTCTTTCTAGTTTAAAACTGTTTTATTCATGTTCAAGTAGAGGTCAATGCCTCCTGCTACCTGCTTCAGGCTATGTAGTAGGGATTTGGCTTGGGCTGGTGTATTTGCAAGAAATGCTATATCCCCTACATAGTCTGTGTCTGATATAGTTTCTGCAGGATATCATCTGCTTTTTGCTATTTTAGTCTGAATCTATTTTCTTTTATTAGATCTATCGATGTTCAAAGTAAATGGTCTAGGCAGAATATAAACAAATATGGTGCTAATGCATGCCCTCGCAGAACTCCAGCAACAATGATGAAGAAGTCTGAGTCTCCATCAGATGAGCGAACCTTTACTTTCATATTTCTATAATGCATCATTATAACTGTAAGAATTTCTTTGGGAGATCATATGCAAGAAATATTTGCTCCATTTTCCCTCTATGTCTGAAATCAAATGCCTTTGAGAAATCTACAAACAATAGTGTTGCTTCAAAATTTTTTGCACAAACTCTTTCAATGATTCTAAGGATTGTCAGTATCAATGATGTGGATCAATTTACCTGAAAACTGTTCTGATTTTTCCTAAGAATTTTCTCAATTTCAGATTTGATATGGTTAAGAAGTTGGATATAATATACCTAAGTAGTTATAATTTGATGTAGCTAGTCTATAAAAACATGGGCTGATTTCATATATCAGAATGACTAATGAACATTTCTCTTTTTAATTTACTTATAAGAATTTAGTCTTTGTTAATTTTATTAGTTTACCTAAATGTACAAGACATTAATTAAATGATAATTAAATGATAATTAGATATCAACATAAAAAGTTTTTAAAAATTTATAACTCCAAAAAAAATGATCAAATGCACATAAAAATTGCAGACAATTTTTTTATTTCATAGAAATATTGAAAATGCATGTCACAAAGAAAATGTATTAAAATTATTGATCATAAGAATAGTTCCTATCTTATATGATGGGATTATTTATATAGGGATTGGCACTTTTGCTTTTCTATGGATTCAAGATGGTGGTGTCAATCATGTTGGCAAGTTGAGAATGCAGGAGCAACTGTCAAATGAAATCCTTTGCTCAAATAAAAAGAATGAAAGAAAGAAAGGATTGGGAAAAGAAAGCGAAGAGAGAATAAGTTAGAAAGAGAAAGTGAAAATGAAAAATAACGTAAAGTAATGCAGAGAACAGAGAAGAGTGAAGTATAGAAAGTTTTTATTAAAAGAGACAAAGTGAAGGAACAAAAAAGAAAACTCAAGTCATGTAGTCCACCTAAATATTACCTGTAAACAATCCTGGATTTGAATTTGAGGTTTTAAAAAAAAAAAAATTAAATAACACACACACACACACACACATATATATATAGGTTAAGCAATTCCCTACATGAACATAATAAAAATTCTCATTACTCTGTTCTGAGATCAGATGACATTAATTAGGATTGTGTTTTATGTATAAAGCAGATTTATATCTTGTAAAACATTGTGATCATTATTAAAAATTTTACCTGTATGAAACATAACTACAGACAGAATAGAGATATTATATATATCATTATCATCATCATGTCACGCTATCAACACAGATATCCCTGACCTTCTCTCGTCACCCCCTCCCTATCATCCATTGCTTCTGGTAGGTCTTCAAGGCTACATCCCATATTGGCACAGAGCAGCTGTATGTAGGTTCGAGCTGGTCGTCCTGCCTTTGCTTGTCCATGTGAAGGGATCCACAGGAGTACATCACTTATGAGCTCGTTCCAACTACTCCAGCAGTGTCCTGCATGACTGGTTTGTTTAATTTTGATAGTTTTTGTGTTGGGTGGTATGTGGCAGTACAGCTGCTGCTTTGTGAAATGTTGCCTCCAGGACTTGTTCAAAATTGCTTGCAGCATTCTTGTATAGTTGCCATCAAGCTTTTTCTCTATATGTTTAGTTAACGTCCATGTAGTGCATCCATATAGCAGTATCATCACGACCGCTGCTTGAAAGAAACTGCATTTCATTTTTCATATCCGAGAATCATTAGATAAGTTTCCAGACTTTTTTCGTATGGGCACTTTTATTGATAGTACACACATGAAACTCTAGTCCCCTTCAAAGTAATCTCCTCCAGCTGCAATGCACTTGTTGTACCATTCCAAAAACTTCTGGAAGGCCCCATGGAAGTCCTCTTGTGTCAGCATGTCAATGACCTTTATCACAGCCTCTTTCATTTCCTCTATTATCTCATAACTGAGCTTAGGGAATAACCAAAAGTCACAGGGAGCAAGGTCTGGACTATAGGGATGGTGAGGAACTGTCTTGATGTTCATCTTGGTCAAATAGTCTGTGACAAGGATGGAGTTGTGGACTGGTGCATTGTCCTGGTGGAAATGCCACTGACCCGATTTGAAGAGTGCTCGTCTCTTCCGCCGGAATCTCTTCCTGAACTCCCTTAAAACCTCAACATAGTAACCCTGACCCTAACCTTAAACCTTTGGCCAATCAACTTTGGTGTTCTGACTTCCTAACTCCTCCCACACCTCTCATCATCCCTCACAGACTCCCTGCCTTCCTTGAATCTCTTATGCCACTCAAAAACTGATGCTTGATTCATCCAAGATGCTCCAAAAGCAGTCTGAAGCATCCCATATGTTTCTGTGGCATCATTTTTTCCAAGTTTAAAACAGAATTTTATTGCATATTGTTCTTCTAAAGTGTCCTCATGTCCAGATTGCATTTTTGAAATTCACCAGCTGTGCCAATCAGGCTTTAGTAGGGTGCATTCGAATTCCTGCTGTAGCTGTTCATTTGAATCTGAAATCATAAAAATTGGTCTGTCATCTCATAATATGTATAGCAATAACATAGTGAATTTTCAAGAGTCTACAACAATTCTAAATGCCTGTACAAAAAAGTCTGGAAACTTATTGAATGCACCACACACACACACACACACACACACACACACACACACACACACACACTATATATATATATATATGAGGTTTATGGTTCTTACAAGCTCACTTGTCTGACAATTGCGAAATGCATGAAACCCAGGATCAGAGATTGTACCATGCAATATATATATATATATATATATATATATATATATATATATATATATATATATAAGCACTGCTTCAGTGATAAATAATGGGATTATTTATACATGGATTGGATCATCCTCTTATTTATGGGTTCAAGATAATGGTGAGTTGGGAATGCAGGGGCATCAATCAACTGAAATCCTTTTCTCAAATCACTCGTATAAGCAGAAGAAAGAAAGAAAGAAAGAAAGAAATTAGAAGCAAAGAGAAATTGAAAAAGAGAGAAATAGAAATCAAAAGAAAAAATATATTAAGTTCTATGACCGTAAAATATTATCACTAAATCAATACAAGCATTTATATGTTCAGTTCTGATGGTGTAGAAAAAAGTGAAAAATTGATTTTAAAAAAAGTTGATAAAAATTTTGTTAGCAGATTGATTTAACACTCAAATAAATTTTTCATGATTGGATTTTTCAATTATTTTCATTATTATTTACATAAAACATATTTCATTTCACTTTTCTTATCACGACTTTCACAGATATTTAACCTTTAAGCAAACAGACAGTCTTTTGGTGTGATGTTCTACAATTTTCCAAAATTATTCCTGATCAAAATTTAAAGACGTACACTTTATATTCATTTATATTTTCTTCTAAAGATTTATTTATTTATTTATTTATTTATTTATTTTCAGTTCCGCAAACACATGACCTTTCGGTTTTTTTTGTAAACACTCATCTACTTATTTCGACAGATGGCTTGTGTGTGTGTGTGTGTGTGTGTGTGTGTGTGTGTGTGTGTGTGTGTGTGTGTGTGTGTGTGTGTGTGTGTGTGTGTGTGTTTACAGCCGTTGCCGAAAAATTTTACAAATCTTATTTGATCTATTTTCGTCAAAAAAGAAGCAAAATGAAAAAGAATTTTAAGTTAACTTGAACACGTGAAAACTAATATTATTCATTTTCTTTTGTTTCAATTTTTTTCTTTTTAATATTCGATCTTCGATCATGTTTTGTTGATAGTCGTAATTCAAAACACATTGACGTTTTATTTAAATTGTCATGCTGTATCGTTCATTCATATTTCCTTTCTTTGCATCTTCGGACACTCAAAGACATGCAAGGATTATGCAATCAGTGTATGTTGTATTGTTCTGTTGGTCTTGTTAGCCTTTCTCTTCTTTGCATGACACCCACACATCGCTCGGAGATTTTTTTTTGGTCCGTTCTTTCTTTCTTTCTTTCTTTGTTTTTTAATAATGGCAAGAGAAGCAAAATAAAATCCGTTGCACTTTTTCAAAAAAAAATTTCTCGTTGATATTTTTTGTTATCTTTCTTTTACTTTTCTTTTTCTTTTTCTTTTCTTTTTTTAAAACTTTTCTTTCGTTTTCTTTTCTTTCGTTTTCTTTCCTTTCGTTTTCTTTCCTTTCTTTTCCTTTTCTTTCAAAGAAATTTAAATATACCGATGCTGAATTATTTGATGATTGTTAGTTGTTATTGACTAAACTTGGTTTTGTTTGGCACAGGGTAAGAAGTATGATGGCACTCAATGAGAATCAAACTCACTATATGGTCTGCTATCCCAGCTCGTTTACCATTACACTGCGCAAGGTGCTCTATTTTGTTTACTGTTAGTGTGTACAACTTACATAACACTCTTGAACAGCAAAGAGAAATGTACACTTAAGCATACGTGCGTGTGTGTGTGTGTGTGTGTGTAAAGCAGTCTATCTCACATTCACACGCATTGATAAGATATCTATGTATACAATAATTTTGAATCTCTCTCTCTCTCTCTCTCTCTCTCTCTCTCTCTCTCTCTCTCTCTCTCTCTCTCTCTCTCTAAAATATGCTAAATTACAATGTCTAGGCATTGAAATATGCTCATCCTGTGTTAAATTTCCATATTCGACCATTATAGATGTTTCCACACACTTATAAAACAACAAAAAAAAAAATAAATAAATAAAAAGCAATCTGTGGCGAAAATACGACCAAATCAAAACTTGTATAAAAATCCAATTTTATCGTCATAATCTTTATTCTTTGTGTTGTTTGTTAAAAGAAAGATTGAAGAAAATTCTAAAATTTCAAATTATTTGTGTTGGAGTAAAATTGGAGATTGTCTTTAAAAAGTTCTTTGCTCCGTAAAACAGTTTGACAATGACGCAATAATTGGTATAAGAACGTGAAAACACACAGATGTTAAAAATCTACCCCAAATCATCTGATTTCTTGAAAATTTCTGATATTCATTCCTTGATGGGTGAATTTATTCATAAATAGAATATTTCGTAAAAAAAAAAAAAGTTTGTAATTTAAAAAAAAAAAATCAATTAAATCCCATTTTATGACATTTCAATAAAACAACTTAACAAAATCAAAACTCCATACAAAATATTTAAACTATTGCTAGAAAGTGTACGTTTTTGAATTTGAAAAAAAAAAAGATCATAAAGATACCTAAAGCGTTGGAAGCTGACTTTCTTGAAGGCTGCTCACTTAGAACGTCCGGGCACTGGAAAATGCTAAATTCCAACGTCTGGTCGTCAGAAGCGTGGTGGTACCTAACATATTTCAATAAAATAGTTTTTCTGGGTGGATTATCGAAATTTAACATATTGATGTAGTTGAATGTTAAATTTTAGCATGTTTTTACTAGCCAATGGCCGAGCAAGCTTTTAGTGTCCTCTCACCCTCCCATAGCTATCTATCTATCTATCTATCAACTACAGAGCCAAAATAATTTTATATAATAATGAACTATATGCTTTTCCCCAACGTTCTGTATCTTTGATTTCTGTTACACTAAAAAAAAAAAAAAAAAAAAGAAAAAGAAAATTAATCCTATCCGAATTTGAACATCTTGGAGACAAGTGACATATCCATTACATCAGCTGTATTAACTTGTAAATACTAAATTAGACAGATCGCACAGATACAACGCTGATCCTCGATGACGAGCAGGAGAGTGCCATTTTGGTCATGAGTCAAAGAGAACGTTACAGATACGAAGCTAATTTTAGGCAAAGGACTAAGAGACGACATTTTGATTACAGGTAGAGCGTACAGATATTACACTCTGATCCTAAGTATCACTGTAAATAATTCCATCATTTTTATGGGTACTATGCAAGTTCATTATAGTACCCATCGACAAAAATTAACTCTCATCGAAATTTATTCATGTTACAAAAGTATTTAAATGAATTGCACGCATACAAACAATACAAAAACTGAGTTGGAAAGCAAACAATATATTCTCCATTGAATAATAATAATAATAATAATAATAATAATAATAATAATAATAATAATAATAATATACACACAAACCAGAATAAGTCCTATGAAAAGAACCTTATCAAATTCTCTGGGATTTTGAGATAGAAACGATTCACTGCATCTGGGCCAAAAGACTAGGCTTAATTAGCAAGAACGATTTATCTACTGTATTTTGTTGTTTCGGTGAGTCAAAGAAGGAAAATGAAAGAAAGCGAAAAATACTTGGTTCTGGTTAAAGAGTCGATAAAACTGTGGAACATGAAGATGACGGTGATACCAATTGTAGTTGGCGCACTAAGAACAGTTCTCAAAGGTTTGGAAAAGGACAGGAAGAATTGGAGATCATATGAAGTGCAACATTACTGGAAGGATCGGGACTAGACAGACCACAGAATTGTTGTCTTAGAGATATGAGACGACTTTCTGTCGCTCCAGTGACCAGACCACCAGCTAAAACTGGTGTGAAAAACTCACAAGGAATGAAAATAATAAGGATAATAATCCCATTAGTTCATGTGTTGTAAATTTGTGCCCAAATTTCAAAACTGAAATAATCTTGTATGACTAGCACTACATTGGAGACAATGAAACAATATGAAACAATATACAAGATTAAATATAGACATGATACCAAATTTCAGAAGATTAAAAGTTGTAATAAGTTTACGAATTAATGCAAAACATTTTTATTGTAATCAACAAAACTTTGAATTATCAAGCTGCTTACAACTACGTCTGTTCCACGTGTGTGTGTTCTTTTTGTTCTCTCTCTCTCTCTCTCTGTCTCTGTCTCTGTCTCTCTTCGACTGTTGTAGTGATAAGTCATCTGGTTCTGAGCGTGGCCACCGAAATGTTATATTTCGATGGCCACGTTCTGAGATTTGATTTTTTTTTTTTTTTTTACGTCTTGTGATATTTGTCTCCGTTTATTATTCATTCGGGGTTTCTGAACAGTTGTACAAAGATCATTTTTTTAATATAAAATGTTTGTTCTTTAAAATTAATTGCTTTTGGTGAAATATTTTGTTGTAAAACTTTCGTTCTTATATTTTGTATGAAATAGTCTGATTTGAACTCTGTTATTTTCATTTATTTATCGATAAGATGTTTAATAAAACCTACTGCATACTTTAACTTATCTTTATTATGTCCCAAGAAATGTTTTACTTTGTTTGTTTTAAAAGAAATGTTTATTCAAACATTCTTATAACAGTTCCTGGTTATCAATATTGCCAAGTATATTTTGTAATTGAATTTGCAATAGCGTAATAATTTCGTCCTATATGTAAATGCTTCAGAAGTATTTCATTGCTCGAATCAATTCTCTTTCATAATTTCATTTATTACAAAACATCGTATTACTAGATGTATTAATCGTGTTCAATGTTTCTTGTTCAGTTGTGTGCTCAGTTCTGTCTTTTTATAGACTTTGTTTTCGTAATTACAAAATGTTAAAAGGTAAGAGATGTTTAAAAAGCAGTGGAAGAGAGAAAATTCTTTGAAATTTGACCACATAGAACCACAGACATACAGCAACAACAGCTATATATATTAACAAGCCATAAAAGCATTAAAAAAAGTATCGAGTCAGTATATTCAACAATGCAACATTGACGATTTGTCCACCACACGTGTGTGCATTGTATTAATGTTGGCACGTTCGAGTAAGTATTTCGTATACATGCACATTCGTGCACCTAGTATACACATGCATGTGCGAGAGAGAGAGAGAGAGAGAGAGAGAGAGAGAGAGAGAGAGATTCTATGCATGCGTGCTTGCAAGACAAACATGTGGGAATAAACACTAGAATGTCCATAACATTAAAAGTGGTTAACTAACTGATTAAAAGCTATTGCTACTACTCAGGAATTAGTAATTTTCAGTTTAAACTAACATCAATAATCGACATTAATATCGTAAATAATGAATTAATTATAGATTTTTGAAAATGCGAGGGTTGGGGGCATGATAAAAATTGTTCACATGAGAAATGTTTTTGGTTCTGGATGAAGTTGGAGTAACAACTAAATAAATAGATAAAGAAAAGGATCAACATGAAATTCAATCATTCTATAAAACGAACGATTTTACCAAAGAAAGACAATGTTATTGTTATCTGTTGCTAATAGACTGTCCTAAATGTAAAGAAAGAAAAGATAGAAAGAGAATAAAAGAAAAACTGACATGATCGTCGTTCTGTTTACATCCGTGGGTGGGAAGTAGAAAACAAACACCAAAAAC
>OY757906.1:5451258-5558758 GCA_963585895.1 Sepioteuthis lessoniana | reverse complement strand
AGAAAGTACAATGAGAATATTCTTAGATATAAGTATATAAACAATCACTTAAAGGCATATATGTAGACAATTATATGTAAATGCATATAGATGTATATAGTTATGCAGATTCGGTAATTATGTTTGGATACAATCATAACTTTCTAAGTGTATATACAATAGGAAATAATACATACATACATACATACATAAATTGTAAATATGTCATTGTATATATACACACATACACATGTACATTTATATATACACACACACTAACGCATACACACTCACATTAACACTAACACACATATATACATAGATGTACACACATACCAATCCTATACATAGAAATATTACATCATCATAAGCACTTCACATTTTTTTGCCCGTTAATATTTCTCACTGTAAGAATACTTTACTAAAATGGATTTTCATCTTTTAAAAGAAGTATTTGGTGAAGAAGTAAAAACAGACCAGACGAATTCTAGAAGCTTTTTGGTTTTCACTTCCAAATTTGCGAGAAGAATTCCATCTCTTTGAGACTACATCTCATTTCATTGGTCTTCTACACTTTCTATTCTTCAAATAATTGCAATAGGTTTTTAAAATTTTTCCTGACAATTTTTACTTTTTTCTAAAATTTAAAATTATGATCAGATTAGTTTTGTTACTAAAACAAAAATTTTTGAAGATAATTTTCTATTTTTATTTTTGGTACTTTCCTTCACTTTCCTCTTTCTTTTTTTCTTTTTTTCATTTTCTATATTTACTCTTAAATCTTGTTTTCTTTTTCTTCTTTTCCCTCCCTCCTTCCATTTCTATTTTTTCCCCTTCATCACTTTTTCTTTTTTTCACTCTCTCCTTCAATTTCTTCTTTTTCTTTCCCTCCATCTCTTTTTCTTCTTTCCTTTTCAATGTTGAAATTTATTGTATTTTTTTAATCAGTTAACAGTTTATCATCCAAATGATTTTTTGTAAAGAAATAGTCTGACTGACAAAAAAGGATATTTTTACAAATCTTTAAGCTACTTTTCACAAATTTTTCTCAAAATTTTTCGGATCAGAAATTATCATTATTATTCAATGATGTATTTAGACTTATGCTCTCATCTCGGTTGCAATAAATGTCACACCATTTCAGACATTTGCATACAGTTGAATAGTTTCAAGCATTGCGATCTAGCACTAATAATCATATTCAACACAGTTCATTAATTTGCACAGCCAAATGATTTCAAATATTGCTATTTAATACCAATAATTCAATTTAGGCATACAATTAAAGGGTTTCAAGTATTGCTATTCAGTTCTAATAATTCAACATTACTCATTCATTTGTACACAGTTAAAGGGTTTCAAGTATTGCTATATAACACTAACAATTCAATTTGACATTAATCATTTGTTTGCACACAGTTAAATAGCCAATCACTTCAATTTGACTCATCAATGGGACCCTAACAGGTACTACTACTCCGGGTCAAGATATACCTGAGAGCAATGGCAATGAAGGGGTACTCTGCATTTTTCAGAGCTCCAGGATTACTGAAGCCTCACCATCAGATGGTTTAATATCATATCCAAAACATTTGTTGTGGTGGGAGTGGAAGTCTTACCTCTCTGCTGAGATGCAGTAGGTGTATTCTGCAGCCCCAGTCGACTAAGTTAGAGGATATCTGGACATAGTTAATTCTTCTGGTGTCATTCATCCCAGAAGTGTTAGTTGTCTCTTTAAATGAGCCAGAGTATATGACTTTTTAGACATTGGTTATAGTGTATGTATTTATTTGAGGGTCATGAGTTCCATCCCAGGATTGTTTAATACATAAAAAGTTATATACTCAGAGGAAGAGATAAATGATATCCCAAGGAAGAGTTAAGTGATATGAGATATTCTCTAAGCATGGAAAATAGAATGAGAAAAATTTACTCTCATGGATTGAACAGGTTGAAGAAGGCTGCAGAATAGAACTGCCAAAATATTGTGACTATAATAACAACAAAGATGAGAATATTAATCCAATTACATTAATCAATAATGATGCTTTTTATTAATCTGTAATTTGCACTTTAGTCGATTTCTTAAAAAAATGATCATTTCTATATGAAAATATTTATACTTACAGTCATTGTTCTTTTCATACTTACTAGAAGAATATTAATTATTTAATGAATATGAAAAGCATTTCACCATGGAGAAATAGTCTATAAGCTAATCTAATAAACAATTATTATTGTTGTGAGTTTAATGCTCCCTGAGTGTTTTGTACTTGTAAACTTATGAAATATCTATATAATAAAAATTAAATGTAAATATATTTCTTACAAACATTTCGAAGTTTCGTATCATTTTTCAGGCACTAACTCTTTATATGATTTAAAAATAGGGAAATACTTTGTATTGAAAAAAAATTTTATAAAGTGATTTAAATAAAACAATTAGCTAATATTTTATGGAAATGGCTTGTGTCTTTCAACACTTCTCAGTGGTTATCTTTCCATCACCATCAGATCTTTGATGATTTTTTAATACCTTTTCTGATGATGCAATGCATGAGATATTAAGAAATTTGAAACAACTTTACATGGCCTCTGGTCTGTGAGTTGACCTTAATTTCATTGTGCAATGGGGTAGAAAATGGCTTGTGTCTTGCAACACCTCTCAGCTGTTATCTTTCCATCACCAACAGAACTTTGATGATTTTTCAATACCTTTTCTGATGATACAATGCATATGATATTATTAAGAAATTTGAAACAACTTTACATGGCCTCTGGTCTGTGAGTTGACCTTAATTTCATTGTGCAATGGGGTAGAAAATGGCTTGTGTCTTGCAACACCTCTCAGCTGTTATCTTTCCATCTCCATCAGAACTATAATAATTTTTCAATACCTTTTCTGATGATGTAGTGCATGTGATATTAAGAAATTTTAAACAATGTTACATGGCCTCTGATCTGTGAGTTGACCTTAATTTTATTGTGCAATGGGGTAGAAAATGGCTTGTGTCTTGCAACACCTCTCAGCGGTTATCTTTCCATCTCCATCAGAACTATAATGATTTTTCAATACCTTTTCTGATGATGTAGTGCATGTGATATTAAGAAATTTTAAACAATGTTACATGGCCTCTGATCTGTGAGTTGACCTTAATTTTATTGTGCAATGGGGTAGAAAATGGCTTGTGTCTTTCAACACCTCACAGCTGTTATCTTTGCATCTCCGTCAGAACTATAATGATTTTTCAATACCTTTTCTGATGATGTAGTGCATGTGATATTAAGAAATTTTAAACAATGTTACATGGCCTCTGATCTGTGAGTTGACCTTAATTTTATTGTGCAATGGGGTAGAAAATGGCTTGTGTCTTGCAACACCTCTCAGCTGTTATCTTTCCATCTCCATCAGAACTATAATAATTTTTCAATACCTTTTCTGATGATGTAGTGCATGTGATATTAAGAAATTTTAAACAATGTTACATGGCCTCTGATCTGTGAGTTGACCTTAATTTTATTGTGCAATGGGGTAGAAAATGGCTTATGTCTTGCAACACCTCTCAGCGGTTATCTTTCCATCTCCATCAGAACTATAATGATTTTTCAATACCTTTTCTGATGATGTAGTGCATGTGATATTAAGAAATTTTAAACAATGTTACATGGCCTCTGATCTGTGAGTTGACCTTAATTTTATTGTGCAATGGGGTAGAAAATGGCTTGTGTCTTGCAACACCTCTCAGCGGTTATCTTTCCATCTCCATCAGAACTATAATGATTTTTCAATACCTTTTCTGATGATGTAGTGCATGTGATATTAAGAAATTTTAAACAATGTTACATGGCCTCTGATCTGTGAGTTGACCTTAATTTTATTGTGCAATGGGGTAGAAAATGGCTTGTGTCATGCAACACCTCTCAGCGGTTATCTTTCCATCTCCGTCAGAACTATAATGATTTTTCAATACCTTTTCTGATGATGTAGTGCATGTGATATTAAGAAATTTTAAACAATGTTACATGGCCTCTGATCTGTGAGTTGACCTTAATTTTATTGTGCAATGGGGTAGAAAATGGCTTGTGTCTTGCAACACCTCTCAGCGGTTATCTTTCCATCTCCGTCAGAACTATAATGATTTTTCAATACCTTTTCTGATGATGTAGTGCATGTGATATTAAGAAATTTTAAACAATGTTACATGGCCTCTGATCTGTGAGTTGACCTTAATTTTATTGTGCAATGGGGTAGAAAATGGCTTGTGTCTTGCAACACCTCTCAGCGGTTATCTTTCCATCTCCGTCAGAACTATAATGATTTTTCAATACCTTTTCTGATGATGTAGTGCATGTGATATTAAGAAATTTTAAACAATGTTACATGGCCTCTGATCTGTGAGTTGACCTTAATTTTATTGTGCAATGGGGTAGAAAATGGCTTGTGTCTTGCAACACCTCTCAGCGGTTATCTTTCCATCTCCGTCAGAACTATAATGATTTTTCAATACCTTTTCTGATGATGTAGTGCATGTGATATTAAGAAGTTTTAAACAATGTTACATGGCCTCTGGTCTGTGAACTGACCTTAATTTCATTGTGCAATGGGGTAGAAAATGGCTTGTGTCTTTCAACACCTCACAGCTGTTATCTTTGCATCACCATCAGAACTCTTTTGTCCATTTCATTATTCTATTGAATGGAAATCATTCAAAAGTCATTTGTAAACTCTTAGGTCACCACTTTATCCCTGATTTTATTGGTTGGTTTTTATATTATTTTTTGGGTGATTTTATACTAAAGTTAATTTAGCCATTACAGTCTCTATTGATATTTGATACAAAAATTTATCTTCAGAATAATTTTCCATATGTAAACACTTATTTGTAATGTTTTAAGTGTCAATGGATTGATGTAGTTCAAAATCTATTTTAAAATTACTTCAAACAGATGGGTGAGTCATAAATGGAACCCTAATAGGTGCTACCACTCAAGGTCAGAATTGACCTGGGAGTAACAGCAACAATGAGGAAACTCCTTATTCCTCAGAGCTCCAGTATTAAAGCCTTATTACTGATTTTTTCGTTTTATACCCAGCACACTGACTTGACGTGGGGCACATATATTACATCAATGGGGACAGGAAAAATTGTTGTGTAACTCTATTCTCATTCTCTTCTCATATCTGGACAGGTTTTTCTCTGCTTATTTTGAGCAGGATACAAAACTAATTCCATTGCCTTTTAAAAAAATGATTATGACATATCACATTATCCACTTTCCCACTACCAGAATGTTGAAGGTTGATTCTGTAAAATATTAGTAAGTTTTTGTTAGAGTAGAAAGAGGAATAATATTGATTTTTCTTATTTAATAGAAATAAATATTTCCTGATATAAGATGAACAACTGAGATGTCACAATATTAAATAAAATAACTGTAAAATATTAAATGTTGGAAAGAAAAATCCATGTTATGACAGAAATGTAATTAAGTAAAAAATTTGAATTATGAAAAAGATTTTCTGGTATTAGTTGTAAATAGTCTAAGAATAACACTTCTACTGAGGTTAACAGTGTATTAAATGTACTTAATACTGTAAATAATGAAAAAGATCTAAGTGTATTGATAAGTAGACTAAGCATATGACCATCACTGCTACTAAAGCTAACAGTGTGTGGCAGAGGCCAGATAAATATACTGGTCCCCACAAACTTTTGAAATATCAGTGATTGACAACGAACTAGGCAAGAAGGACAAAACAAGGGTGTTGCTTCGAAAGGCCAAACTTTATTATGGCGAGTCGTAAATCGGAAAAGCATACAGCGAACAGTCGCCGCGGCTGGATGGTGATCATTGGAGCTGGATCTAGTCACTGGAGCAGGTTTGGATAGCTGGTACAAGACTGGTATTCGTTGGATAGGTGGTCGCTGGTCTAGGACTGGTTTCTGCTGGTGCAGGAAGATGGTTGCTGGTCAAGGACTGGCATCTGCTGGTGCAGGAAGGTGGTCGCTGGTTCAAGACTGGTAGTTGTTGGTGTCTGCTGGTGCAGGAAAGTGGTCGCTGGTTCAGAACTGGTTGTTGCTGGTGCAGGAATGTTATCGCTGGTGCAGGAAAGCAATTGCTGATGCAGGACTGGTAGCTGCTGGTGCAGGAAGGTGGTCGCTGGTGCAGGACTGGTAGCTGCTTATGCAGGGAAGTGGCCGCCGGTGCAAGAAGGTAACTGCTGCAGGGATGTGGTCGCCGGTGCAAGAAGGTAGCTGCTAGTGCTGTCTCATAGGGTATTAGGTTCGATTTTCTGAATTAGCCCTGAAAAGGGCTGTTAGCTTGAGAGGCTGGTAGTTGTGTCTGCTGCATTGTGGTGTCTGCGGAGGTGTTTGGATAGACTTTCTGAGTAGCCCTGAAAAAGGCTTTTAAGCTGAGAGGCTGGCAATCTTCCTGCATTGTCTGTGGCTGGAATCAGGATATTGGTTTTAGGGAAAGCCTTGAGCTGCTGCTGATTAGGCTTCAGTCGTAGAATGACCAGGAGAGAATCTCCTTTCTCCCACACCCTTGGCTGAAGTCCAGCCAAACTGATTTGACCTGGTTTGATACAGCTGCTTTATAGCTATAGTGCACTACTAAAGATTGTGGTCTATGTACACTGAGTTTGCTATTTATTACTAAATAATGGTGCGAAGTGTCATTCTACTTTGACCATGTGTTTTTTAATACTACCTATTTTGTCCATTAGTTGAGGGCTGTCCTTTGAAAGACAGGTTGAATTTAATATCTTAAAAAGAAAGTTCTGTGTGGAACGATTTAGTCCCTTAATGACTCGTTCTTAAATACTATTGGCTGACGACATCAGTGACTCATCGCTTCTTGAAATGGGGTTTGTTTGGGGTTTTTTATTTGGTTTATGAGTAGTTGGTTGACTACGATAAGTGTATTAAATGGATTTGGTACTGTAAATAATGAAAAGATCTTAGTGTATTGATAAGTGGTCAATGGACTAAGCATATGACTATCACTGCTACTAAGGCTAACAGTGTATCAAATGTACTAAATATTGTAAATAGTGAAAAAGATCTTGTACTAACAAGTCACTTATTGTATTTTCCAACCAAATTAACAACACTGCTGCTACTGATTGTTACTTGTTGTCATTTTTTCCTGGCTTGTTTTGATTGGTTTAAGTCTACTGTAGTACACAAAAAATTCTGTATAGTGACAAAATGACAGATACTAATTTCTTTTCATAATTCATATAATTTATTTATAGTCTTCAAGCCAACTTATAAAGGTTGTTGTTTTGGAGGCAATTGTGTAAAAACAATTTATCAAACTTCTTGTCTTAAATTCTTGATCAACTCCCAACATTAGTGAAAAGGTTCTATCTTCACACTGATTCCCATTTATTCTATCCCATGATTCTTGATCTGTCATGTGATCTGTTCCGCACTAACCATGCCCAACTTTCAGGAGAGGGAATTCTGCTTATTTACTACTTTACAGATGACTTTTAGTCATATTTGTACTTTCTTTTATTCTCTACATGGAGATATTAAGGTAATTAATATTTCATCACCTCACATAAAGACCTAAAATATTTGTCATTCATTACATAGCATTGTGTCCAGGTATGATCATTGTTTATAGAAAAGGATGAAAATCAGAAAGTTCAGATATATGCAACCAAATTAATATTTAATACAGAGTATATAAATTCTTAGAATAGGTGGAAAGAATTAGATTTGATAGCATCCACTTATTAGAATATTTCAAAGTGAATTTATAGAAATGTTTAGCATTGTTTGAGATTTAGAATTAACCTTAGACAATCTTTTGTTGAAGCCTGTCCAATCTGACCAGCTAGTCAATGTCTCTCTCCTCACATTGTTTAAGTTAGGTTACTTGGTTTTATGGTGTAGTATCACCTCCCTTACTAAGGTCAGTAAATGGGGCAGTCAATACCACCTCAACAGAAATCTTGGTCCTTACTTCCACCTCGACCAAGGAATGCTATCCCAGAATCCATCGCCTCTCACTCTTCTCTCTTTCCTTCTCTCTCCTTTTCTCTCTTGCTCTCCCTCTCCCTCTGCCCAATCAGCGGAGATAGTAGAGTTGCCAGAAATGGCCTAAGAGCAGGAGAAGAGGAAGCCAGTTGCTGAAGAGATTCCAGATACTAAACACGCGTGTTGACCGCCGGACATTTTCTAGCCAACACGTGGCACTGTATACGAAGAATAAAATTCCTCTTTTAAAGTTAATATTTGTACTTCTCATTTATTATCTAAAATACCATAACTCAAGTTCATATATTACAATGGCATATCAACCCTTCTGGGTTATTTGATAGTGAACCCTGTTTTTACATACCATATACATAGTTATATGATTTGTATGCAAATGCTTTGTAAGTAACATTATTTTTAAAGAAATCAGAGCTCATTTGTTTTCACACAGTTAAATGGTTTCAAGTATTCTTATCTAATGCTAATAATTCTATTAAATATTAATCATTTGTTTGTACACAGTTAAATGCTTTCAAGAATTGCTATCAAACACTAATAATTCAATTTAATATTAATCATTTGTTTGCACACAGTTAAATGTTTTCAAGTATTGTGAATAATTAAACAGTTCTATTTGATCCCTAGATGGGACCCTAACAGGTACTACCACTCCAAGTCAGAGAGGACTTAAGAGTGAGGACAATGAAGGGGTTCTCTACATTCCTCAAAAATCCAGGACAGGAGCCTCACCATCACATGAAGGAGTCTTAACCCTCTGCAGATGTGCAGTCAGAACATTCAACAGCCCTGAACAATGGAGTGGCCCTCACAATGTGATTATTTCCAAAAGGAATTCTACCACTGATAGGGTTATTAATACTTCAAGTTTATTTTGGTGTGAGATCTACCATCAACAGGGTTACTAATCCTTCAAGTTTATTCTGGTATGAGATCTACCACCAACAGGGTTACTAATCCTTCAAGTTTATTCTGGTATGAGATTTACCATCAACAGGGTTACTAATCCTTCAAGTTTGTTCTGGTGTGAGATCTACCATCAACAGGGTTACTAGTCCTTCAAGTAGGGCACCTCTGGTGGTGTAATGGTTAGCAAACTAGACTAGCAAACCTACACGAGTGAGTTCGAGTCTCATTGGGTGCCCCATTCATTTGGCCTTGTGCTACATCGAAGCAAAAGAGCTTCGTAAATTACTACTAGTCCTTCAAGTTTATTCCGGTGTGAGATCTACCACTGACAGGGTTACTAATCCTTCAAGTTTATTCTGGTGTGAGATCTACCACTGACAGGGTTACTAGTCCTTCAAGTTTATTCTGTTGTGAGAGCTACCACTGACAGGGTTACTAATCCTTCAAGTTTATTCTGTTGTGAGAGCTACCATCAACAGGGTTACTAGTCCTTCAAGTTTATTCTGTTGTGAGAGCTACCACTGACAGGGTTACTAATCCTTCAAGTTTATTCTGGAGTGAGATCTACCATCAACAGGGTTACTAATCCTTCAAGTTTATTCTGGTGTGAGATCTACCATCAACAGGGTTACTAGTCCTTCAAGTTTATTCCGGTGTGAGATCTACCACTGACAGGGTTACTAATCCTTCAAGTTTATTCTGTTGTGAGAGCTACCACTGACAGGGTTACTTGTCCTTCAAGTTTATTCTGGTGTGAGATCTACCACTGACAGGGTTACTAATCCTTCAAGTTTATTCTGGTGTGAGATCTACCACCAACAGGGTTACTAATCCTTCAAATTTATTCTGGCGTGAGATCTAACACTAATAGGGTTCTGATCAAACTACAGAGAAAGAAAAAGAAGCAAAATGAATTCCAAGAATATACTTATTTCTTTATTCATTCTTCAAGTTTATTCTGGTGGGAGGAACTATGTGAAATATTGCAATATAAATTTGCATACTGATCTCTCACTATCATGATAGACAAAAACTTAGTCTGCTTCTTATCTCATTCTTTCTAGTGGTCAATTCCTAATTCTTCTATGTTTTTTGTGTGACTATTGTGGGCAGGGGATGGCCCCAGTCCAATGGTTAACCCAACCATCATTGCCCTGTGCTGCCACTCATCTGCCTACTTCTTGTTTGCTTCCTTGAATATATATGGCCCTGGCTTCCAGGAAAGGATCACCACACCTCTCACATGGACCTCTCAGAAGTACTTTTGAAAAATAATACCCTTGTCTACAGACTTTTGACTATACTAGTGCCAAAGACATTTCTTTATGATGGACATTTAAAAACTAATCCTTTCATTCTCGTTAAGAAATCCTTCTCTTTCTATTTTATTATCAATTAAAATCTGTCAATCTACTTAACTTAGCTGTCCTTTTGAGACTATTATACACAAACATCTATTCACAAACATATAATCAAACATATGTGTACAATATACTCACCCCCACATTCATATACATATATGTATATGCCACATATATACATATACATATACATGTTGACATGCTCACATCTACACACATATAGCAGCCAATGATATCATGAACATAACAATAACATAAACAGATGAAATATCAAAAATTTCTTTTAGCCTGAAGATACTTCTACTTTCTTATGGAGGTGTCTGTGGTGTGATGATTATTGTCATAGGAAATGGATAGGGCAACATGAGTTCAAATCCTGGGTGAGTCTGATTACATTTCGCATAACGCTAATACCCTTGGGAAATGTATGAATCTTATCATTCTCCCTTCAGCTATGGGAAAATAGTTGGAAAGACTGGGTTCTTTAGCTTTGGTTAGGCAACCAGTCTAGGAGAAGGAAAACTCTTAAATTATACCAGTTAAACTCCGCTTAAAAATTAAATTTGCATCACATCCTATTCATGTGGAGGGGTTACTAAATATATACTCCTACTTTTTTAGAAACCGGATGTTTAGAAAAAAAGAAAACCCTGAGCTGTTATAACCCCATTTCAGTATAAATACTGACCAAAATTATCATACTGACTCAGAAAGGGTTTGCTTGGCCACTAGGAAAAAGGGTCAGTATGACTCATCCTGCAGTTCTTGCCTTCTGCCTTCTTCCAATAGCCTCCAGATGATCAGACACCATCATATCCTTTTCCTGACCATGAGCAATGAAGACAGTAGCCTAGTCCTTTTTAGGGCTACTTTAAACTATTTTTTTCAGGACTACAAGTATTTGTTTAAGCCTCACTGTTGTTTTAAGGATTACTACTGGTCTTATCTCCTCACTAATGCTCTTTCAAGGTAGTAGACAACTTTCTCATCAACATCACAAAGATGATGACATAATAGCAGCCAGCCAGATGCAGTGAACACTCAGAGTAAAGAACCAGTCCATGTGCAGATGACACTGCTCAGACTACCATCAATTTCATTAGTAGACTTGTGACACATTGCAACTCTGGCCACATGACCAGGTCTTCAAGTTGCTTGCTTCATGACTTCACTCAAAAAACTAATGACACCACTTGAACTGACAAAATTTCATCAACTCATTCAAAGCTAATGTCAAACAAACCCTGGTTAACTGCCAAATTAACAATCAGGACATTGATTAGCCTGTTTCAGCGATCCAACATGTCCAACTCTCCAACCATCTACAGATACCTTGACACATAGCTACACCAATGACCAGTCCAAGATCATCTCAACTCAGTCAACAAAAATTGTATATATATGCACACACACACACACACACACACACACACACACATATATATATATATATATATATATATATATATAATCATTTTTCATAATTTGACAGAAACCATTAATACTAAGAAATTACTGTCAATATAACCAGCTGTGATCGATGTTTTAATCTCTTACCCAACATAATAACTACTTAATCTCTTATATTTATAAGAAGCTTTCATGTGTTCATACAAGTCTATTTTTATTTCAGAAATATATATAATATTATGTACATATGCAACAAAACATTCAAGAAAACTCTCTCTGTGCAGCCTATAATGATACAAGCTTTGTTGGCCATATATCTCATTTTTGTATAAGATAGATAGATAGATAGATAGATAGATGTGAATAATATATACACATGGCTATTGACAACACAGTATATATTAAGTTTAAATCTTCATTTTGATGAGCTAAATTTATGGAATACATCAATTTACATACACAATTTACTACATAACTGACACTATTCCCCTTCCTTCTTTTGTCTCCCTAATTCTTATTTGCCCACCCTCCTTCCTTTCACAATTTGACTGACACTATTTCCCTTCCCTTTTTTGTTTCCCTAATTCTTATTTGCCCACCCTCCTTCCTTTCACTACTTAACTGACACTATTCCCCTTGCTTCTTTGTCTCCCTAATTCTTATTTGCCCACCCTCCTTCCTTTCACTACTTAACTGACACTATTCCCCTTCCTTCTTTTGTCTCCTAATTATTATTTGCCCACCCTCCTTCCTTTCACTACTTAACTGACACTATTCCCCTTCCTTCTTTTGTCTCCCTAATTATTATTTGCCCACCCTCCTTCCTTTCACTACTTAACTGACACTATTCCCATTCCTTCTTTTGTCTCCCTAATTATTATTTGCCCACCCTCCTTCCTTTCACTACTTAACTGACACTATTCCCCTTCCTTCTTTTGTCTCCCTAATCATTATTTGCCCACTCACTACTTAACTGACACTATTCCCATTCCTTCTTTTGTCTCCCTAATTATTATTTGCCCACCCTCCTTCCTTTCACTACTTAACTGACACTATTCCCCTTCCTTCTTTTGTCTCATAATTCTTATTTGCCCATCCTCCTTCCTTTCACTACTTAACTGACACTATTCCCCTTCCTTCTTTTGTCTCCTAATTATTATTTGCCCACCCTCCTTCCTTTCACTACTTAACTGACACTATTCCCCTTCCTTCTTTTGTCTCCCTAATTATTATTTGCCCACCCTCCTTCCTTTCACTACTTAACTGACACTATTCCCCTTGCTTCTTTGTCTCCCTAATTCTTATTTGCCCACGCTCCTTCCTTTCACTACTTAACTGACACTATTCCCCTTCCTTCTTTGTCTCCCTAATTCTTATTTGCCCACCCTCCTTCCTTTCACTACTTAACTGACACTATTCCCCTTGCTTCTTTGTCTCCCTAATTTTTATTTGCCCACCCTCCTTCCTTTCACTACTTAACTGACACTATTCCCCTTCCTTCTTTTGTCTCCTAATTATTATTTGCCCACCCTCCTTCCTTTCACTACTTAACTGACACTATTCCCCTTCCTTCTTTTGTCTCCCTAATCATTATTTGCCCACCCTCCTTCCTTTCACTACTTAACTGACACTATTCCCCTTGTTTCTTTGTCTCCCTAATTCTTATTTGTCCACCCTCCTTCCTTTCACTACTTAACTGACACTATTCCCCTTCCTTCTTTTGTCTCCCTAATCATTATTTGCCCACCCTCCTTTCTTTCACTACTTAACTGACACTATTCCCCTTGCTTCTTTGTCTCCCTAATTCTTATTTGCCCACCCTCCTTCCTTTCACTACTTAACTGACACTATTCTTCTCCCTTCTTTTGTCTCCTAATTATTATTTGCCCACCCTCCTTCCTTTCACTACTTAACTGACACTATTCCCCTTCCTTCTTTTGTCTCCTAATTATTATTTGCCCACCCTCCTTCCTTTCACTACTTAACTGACACTATTCCCCTTGCTTCTTTGTCTCCCTAATTCTTATTTGCCCACCCTCCTTCCTTTCACTACTTAACTGACACTATTCCCCTTCCTTCTTTTGTCTCCCTAATTATTATTTGCCCACCCTCCTTCCTTTCACTACTTAACTGACACTATTCCCCGTCCTTCTTTTGTCTCCTAATTATTATTTGCCCACCCTCCTTCCTTTCACTACTTAACTGACACTATTCCCCTTCCTTCTTTTGTCTCCCTAATTCTTATTTGCCCACCCTCCTTCCTTTCACTACTTAACTGACACTATTCCCCTTCCTTCTTTTGTCTCCCTAATTATTATTTGCCCACCCTCCTTCCTTTCACTATTTGACTGACACTATTTCCCTTCCTTCTTTTGTCTCCCTTCTTCTTATTTGTAGTTTGATACTCAATTGCATCTGATGGTGAGGCTGTCATTCTGGAAATCTCAGAAAGCTTGGAGTATCTCTTTGTTGCCATTACTCCTAGGTCCACCCTGATCTGGACCGGTAGTACCTGTTAGTATCCTATCTATAGGACAAAAAATCTTTTTAAAGATTATTTTTATTTGATATGACCATGTGCAAATAAAAAATTCTGAGAAAATAACAACACAAAAAATGGTAATATTGGTATATATTGAACATGATTCCATAATCTCTCAGTAGAGAATAACCTGAGATGAGTTGACATGCCATTAAAATCAATGAATAATTCAATTAATCTTGCTTTATTCTTAATCAATTTCCATATCTTATTATTGTTTTCTCTCTTCCTTTTTTTCCCCTCTCTGAAAATTTTTTTCTTTCTTTTCTTTTTTCTTTCCCAGTTCAATATTCCTTTTTCTTTCTCTCTTCCTTTCTTTAAACTCTTGTTTTTTCCTCTCTTTTTCCTCCTCTCCTTCCTCAATTTAAACTTTCCAACTCCTTTAATTTTCTTCCACTATTCTTTTTCACTCTTACTTTACTTCTCTCTTGCTTTCAGATGTTTTTTTTTCCTTTATCCTCAATTCAAACTTCCCTGCTAGAATTTTCTCCATATATAAATGCTTATCTCATTGATTACTCCCTTTCATTATCTAATATAAATAGCAAATGCTACTTTCCAGGTATTTGTATTTAGGAACTCTACTTGCCTATAAAACTGTTGGCAATGGGAAATATACCTCACTTTCAAGAGAGGCAGTCTAATTACAGTGTCCTTAGTAAAATTCCTGACATTATTGGATGTTTGTTTATTCAAACTGTACACTTTTCCTTTATTGTATAAGACGTCTGCTGTATCTTAAATGGCAAAGTTCCAATCTTTACTACACGATGCTTGAAGAGAGTTGGTTTTCCAGTCAATATATTGGTTGAAAAATTTAGCCAAATATTGTTTGAATTAGAGAATTAGAGAAAAAATAATTTTTAAAGTATCATAATCAGTTGTGTATAACATGTATTCATGTATAACCTGCATCACAAATTTTTGGCTGTGAAATTCAGGAAAAAACATTTCTTATAACATGCATTTGTTTTGGGGGAATTTGTTGCAGTTAGATTTAAACTAAATTTAACATTTGTTTAACCTCTTATCCAGTTTGTATCAACTAAAAATATGAATTTATATTGTTTATATAATGTTTCAAAGTACAAAATTTGCACAGTATTTTGGACAAAGTCAAGGACATGTTCACATGGAAATGTAACAAATATTCAACAAAAATAAGTTCACAATAAGTAAAAAAATTAAAGTTGTCGGCTGTAGTCGAGGGCAATCTTAAGTCTTCCTTTTCAGTGGCTACTACACCGAGGTGTAGGGGAGGGTGCTACTCCTTTCCCTAGATTGCTCCACTTTACCCTTGATACATACTTTATAATGCTGAGTGTTAAGCAAGGAGGAATCAAGTATCATTTTTTAAGTCTTTGGTATGACTCGACCTGGGATTGAACTCCGGTCTCCCAGACTATTGGCGAACACTCTACCCACTAGGCCAATGAGCCGGTAATTAAGTTCACAATAGAAGAAACAAATTATAAACAAACACACATCCCAGAGGCTATTTCTCTGTAGTGGTATAAAATATAAGTGTTTGTTACACATTAGTTAGTTTGGACTAGACATATAACTTACTTTTGGTCATGTTGTCCTGAATGCAGTAACACATATGGCAAAAAAAAAAAAAATACACATAGTTCTCATGTATAATATGTACTGCAGCTTTGAGGCTAAAAAATCTGGGGAAAAAATGGGTATTATGCATAAATAGTTATGACATTTCTTGTAAAATCATAGAATGGACATCTAAAAGTCTAAACTGATGATACTTCTTTTGACTTGATGAGTCTGATAATTTTATAGCCAGTTACAACACCAAAATTTCCCAGTTGGCTGGGGCTGTAGAATACACCGACTCATTTTCTGTAGAGGAGTAAGACCCCTCCCCCAACGAGTGTCCTGATATGACACTAAACAATCTGATGGTGAGGTTCCAGCAATGCTGGAGCTTTGGGGAATGCAGGTCCAAGGTCCACTCTGGCCCGGAGTGGTAGCACCTGATAAGGGTCCTATCTATGGGTTAAATAGAACTGAACAGTGGTTGGAGTTTACTGTTTTTATACATTTAAACTGCATATTTATGCAATACTGAATTGTTTAAAATAGAACTGTTTTGACATTAAAACTGCATACTAATGGTAAACTGAATTGCTCAAATAGAACTGTTTTGACATCTAAACTGTGAACTTATACTAAACTGAATTATCTGAAATAAAACTGTTTGACATTTAACTGTGTATTGTCCAGTCAGCTGGGGCTGTAGAATACACTGATTTAACCTCTGCAGAGGGATAAGATCACCCCAAATGAGTGTCCTGTATATGACACTAAACAATCAGATGGTGAGGTCCCAGTAATGCTGGTGCTTTGGGGAATACGGAGCACTTGCCGCGACCGGCCGATAAACCCTTGCCGCGACCGGCCGATAAACCCTTGCCGCGACCTGCTGATAAACCTAAACATATCAAGTTACACGCCCGAGTTAGGACGATCATATCCGAGTACGACCGGAACTGACTAACCCCTTTTTCTTTCTAACGACCTTGACATCTCGTTATAGCTAAAAGAAAAGGGAGAATTAAAATTAATAACATTCACAAAACACTTCGGCCAAAAAATTACCTGATAAGACTTGAACTAATAGTTGTCGCCAGCCTATAGCAGGTTAGGAAAATACTTTACAGCTACACTCATTTTTTATCAAAGAATTTTATATCCACGCGGCTGGAGCTGTGTGTCACAGCACCTTCGTAATATCAGCAAGCCCTTTTCAACGCTTAAACAGCGCGCCCCGGCGAAGTCCTGGCGAGCGTTCTTTTGTGTCCTGTGGTGGGGCGCTCTCGACCGGCTGTGGTTGCGTGCTGCACGGTTCGGTCGGGTGTGTTCCACCACTGGATACATCACCTCTGGCCTCAGGGGGCCGTCCCCCCAGGCTTTAACCCTCTTCGGAGGGGTTGGGTTTATCGCCCGGCGCCTGAGGCGCCCCGAAAAGGGGAATGCCGACGGGGTCCGAGGCATTTTTGGAACTGCCTATCGCGTTGGGCTACGGCCCTGCGACAGGACCCACCTTAAACACGGCCTTGTGCCATATTCGTACGTTGGTGGGACGTAGGATAAATACAGCGCGCCCCGGCGAAGCTCATTAAGGAGGAATCCCGCATTCTGTGCGGTCGAATCCACCTTAACTTACGGCGTTGGCCCCACTTCTCGTGGTAGACCTGCCTTACTTCCACCTACATAGGTATGCTCAAAGGTCCTTTTTAGGACCACAAGAGGTCTCTGTCTGCGGGTCAGAGCATCTCTGACTGGTCAGTAATGACCAGTCGAAATAGACGGCCAGGCGGCAAACACGAAGACGGATTCTAAGACCAACCGGTCTTAACTCTCACTCGGTTCCGATAGTCCGATAAGCTGCGCAGCGCTAATGGCACGGTCCAGCCTTTAGCTACGGCTTCACTATCTGCGCAGCGCTAAGATAACGCCCATCTTAGCCTCGGCCTTCTGGCCTGTCCGCTCGTCAGCTCGGCTTTGACCCGACAAAGCCTTCGCTGCTGTCCGCTCGTCCGCACGGCTTTGACCCGACAAAGCCTTCGTTCCCGTCAGCTCGCCCGCACGGCTTTGACCCAACAAAGCCTTCGCTCCTGTCCGCTCGTTCGCACGGCTTTGACACGACAAAGCCTTCGTTCCTGTCCGACAAAGCCCTCGCTGCTGTCCGCTCGTCAGCTCGGCTTCGACCCGACAAAGCCTTCGTTCTCGTTCGCTCGTCCGCACGGCTTTGCCCCGACAAAGCCTTCGCTCTCGTCCGCACGGCTTTGACCCGACAAAGCCTTCGTTCCCGTCAGCTCGTCCGCACGGCTTTGGCGCAAAACTAGCCATAGCCATTGTCCGCACGGCTTTGACACGGCAAAGCTTTCGTTCCCGTCCGATACGTCCGCACGGCTAGGGAGCCCAGCAAGGCCCTAGCCTTTCCTCGACCTCGACACTCTTGCAAGGTACAACGCAGTCCACGTTACGACTCGCTGTTACGGACTGTTCTACCACTGCAACAACTGGCTCACGTACGACCCGCTGTACGAGCCAGAAACCAGGTCGACACACCCCCGGTTAATCCAACATATCGTCATAACCGAGGATGTCGATCTACCGAACTCGACGCTCTTGCAAGGTACAACGCAGTCCACATAACGACTCGCTGTTACGGACTGTTCTACCACTGCAACAACCGGCTCACGTACGACCCGCTGTACGAGCCAGAAACCAGGTCGACACACCCCCGGTTAATCCAACATATCGTCATAACCGAGGATGTCGATCTACCGAACTCGACGCTCTTGCAAGGTACAACGCAGTCCTCATAACGACTCGCTGTTACGGACTGTTCTACTACTGCAACACCTGACTCACGTACGACTCGCCGTACGAGTCAGCAACCCGATCGACACACCCTTGGTTAACCACAACATACCGTCACAACCAGGGATATCGATCTACCAACCTCGACCGACCATCTAGCTGTACTCAACGACCAGCACCGACCATCTAGCTGTACCCAACGACCAGCATCAACCATCTAGCTGTACCCAACGACCAGCACCGACCATCTAGCTGTACTCAACGACCAGCACCGACCATCTAGCCATGTACTCAACGACCAGCATCGACCATCTAGCTGTACTCAACGACCAGCACCGACCATCTAGCTGTACTCAACGACCAGCATCGACCATCTAGCTGTACTCAACGACCAGCACCGACCATCTAGCTGAACTCAACGACTCGACCGACCTCAGCTTACCAGCATCCAACATCTAGCTGTACTCAACGACTCGACCTACGCCAGCGACCCTCGTCGAACGCCCAGCTGCGAACACATACAACCGCCACGGACATTTACATTCACGCTTGTAAATACGACGAAATAAATTGTCATTTGTAATTATCATTATCTCACCTTTGTTCCTTCATATTGCTTTGGCTGTTCTCATTCACATAACTCATTTGCGGGGTCGACATATTTATCAACTTCCGCAACACACTCATTCATTACCATTGCTCTCAGGTCCACTCTGGCCCGGCGTGGTAGCACCTAATAAGGGCCCTATCTATGGGTTAAATAGAATTAACGGCATACTTATGCTAAACTGAAACCATACTTACATTTAAACTGCATGCTTATGCTAAACTGAATTATTTGAAATAGAACTGTTTTTGACAATTAAACTGTGTACTTATGCTAAACTGAATTGTTTGAAATGGAACTGATTATTCATATAAAAATGGATTTGGCATTAAATAACCTACAAAGGTTGATATGCCATAAAACCCAAACAACCAACCAACCAACAAACCAACCAACAACACCAAAAATGTTTCTGATTTCAAAATGAATACAGACTAGCTTTTTATATAACCTTTGATATCACAGGTAAGATTTAATAAATGAAGGAATCAAAACTTTCATTTATTCAAATGATTACATATCAGGGAAAGGAGTAGCACCCTCCCCTCGTTGTAGAAGCTATTGAAAAGGGAGCCTTCTGGTCGCCCTCGAATATGGTCGCCAACTTTACTTACAACTTACATTTCAGATAAATCTGATGATAGAAGGAAAAAAACAATCACAGTTGTATTTGAAGACATCATACTTAAGAGAAGGGTCTTATGGCATAATCGTTATTATTGTAGGAAATGGGGACAGCAACCCAAGTTCAATTCCTAGATAAGACTGTTTCTATGGGTAAATAGTTGGGCAGACTGTGCTCTTTAACTTAGTATGGCAACCAATTTATAAAAAGGGAAACTGAATTTAAACCTGATGTATTGTATTTGAAATTGACTTTCTATCACATCCTGCTCATAGTAGAAGGGTTTTGTAAATACGTACTTTAGCAAAGATTTGACTTTTCTTATCACTGCCCACTGACTATATCATTACTTGATTCTTCCTGTCTAGCTTGCATGATGGGGAAAATAATCACTATCACAGTAAGCAAGTCATTTCAATATCTTTATATGCACAAATATGTCATAGAAACTGCCAAGTGCTAAAAAATCCCATCAATGAAAATCAAAGTTTAAAGAAGATTAAATTTAACTTTTTGTAAATATTGTAAGAAGTTTTTTCTTTGTTTATGATTCATATTGATTACTTAATAGTCATAAAATCAAAAGCAATAAAAAGAAACAACAATAAGATTTAAAAGATTGTCAAAACTAATAATGAAAATGAAAGAACATTGTAGATTCTTTTATTTCATAATTTTTAAAATAAAAGAATAAACATCTAAAAGATATAACTCCAAGCTTTGGAATTTATGGTTTTAGGCCTGCCAGACCTTGTCTAATTGTCTAACAGGGTACAACCAATGCCTATAACCATTATGCTATGTGTCCTGCTGGACACATAGCATATGGTTATAGGCATTGGTTCTCTAAGCTTCTAAAGAGACAATCATCTGGAGGTTCAATCCTGACTGCAGGCAAGTAACAATACAGGAATACTTAACAGTTGTACCCGGTTATGGCTAATGGAATCATAACAGGTGGATTCAATAAAAGATGTAGTTCAAAGTTCTGAGTAGGTTCCCGAGTTCGACAAACACCTGAAGAAGGCCAGAGGAGATATCGGCCGAAACGTTGTGGAAATAACAATAAAGATGAAGACAATAGTCCAAAAACCCTTAATGATAAAAATCATCAAGCTTCGTCTCAGAAATTTCGACAACTAAGGTTACATCTTGTCTTCATACAGAATTGATGTAAGTCTTTGCTGGTGGGCCAACATTGTCACATCTATGAGTAGAAGTCCATAAGAGAATATCACATATAAGTTTGTTCTTGCTTCTTCTGCAGTGGCACTCATATATTTTTCGTTTTACCTGAATGGTTTATGAGACAGAAGGCAGGTAGCCGTACAGCACATGTTTTGTGAGGTGCTGCTTCCAGGATTTGTTTAGGACAGTGTGCAGCATTCTAATGTAGTTTCCATCTATTTTTGTCAATGTATTTTGTTAGTGTCCATGTGGTACATCCATTTAGTAGTATGGACACAGTTACAACTTGGAAGAAATATTGTTTTATTTTATTGGATAAATTAGATTTCCATACGATTGATAGCCAGTCAATAGCATTCTATGCCTTCACTAAACATACGTTGATATCACTTTCCGTAGATGAAATGTTACTGCTGAGGTATATGAACTGGTTTACTAATTTTAGAGGCTCATCATTTTTGCTGTTTTATTATCATTCACCAAGAGGCCAATGCCTTGTGCTGCTTGCTCTTGGCTATGCAGTAAGGATTCCACTTGGGCTGATGTATTTGCAAGACATGTTTGATCATCTGTGTAGACTGAGTCTGTTATAGTTATTGTGGCATATTGCCTGCTTCTTGTTTTTTTCAATGTGAAACCATTTTCTTTAATTAGATCTATGGATATTCAAAGTACATAATCTAGGCAGGGTATAAATAGATATGGTGCTACAATATCAAAGAAGTCAGAAACTCCATCAGGTGAGTGAACTATTGCTTTCATGTTTTTGTAAACCATTATTATAACAGTAACAGTTTCTTTGGAAAAAAACTATATGCAAGTAGTATATGCTCCATCTTTCTTCTGTTTATGAAATCGAATGCCTTAGGAAAATCTATAGACAGCAACGTTTTTGCCTCTATTCCTTCAATGATTTTATGAATTATCATAATCTGTGAGGTTGTGAAGTGATTCCTTCAAAAGCTGTTCATATTTTCCTGAGAATTTTCTCAATTTCAGGTTTGATACAATTGAGAAGCAGGGTATGATAAACCTTGGCAGCTACAGCAGTTAGAGTTATGCCTCTGTACTTTTTAGTAATTCTGAGGTCACCCTTCTAGGGGAAGGAGAGGATGCAACCTTTCATTCATTTCTCTACTGATTTTTGTTTATAGACTGTGTTGCATAGTCAAAGAAGTATGTCACCAAATTTTCTCCGTCTTCCAAACTTTTAGAGGTATTTCATCAAGGCTGGCAGCTTTTCTATTCTTAATCTTTTTCAATTCTACATCAAGTTCTTCCTCTTTAAACTGTCCTAGTTTGATGTCTAGTTGGCCTTCATAGTTTTTTGGACAAGTTTGTCAGTGATTTCACTAAGGTTTCCAAGCAGATTCTTATGTCCTTTCCACTTGTGAATTCTTTCTTCTTGGCCAGGAGCTTTTTGTTTCGCTCTCAATATGCTCTTTCTTCTGTCCGCTTCATTAACTGTCTGCTTTGCAATTTTTCATTGTCTATCTTCAACCAAATTTATGAATTTATTGATTTCATCTTGAATGTATTCTAATAGTTCTTTATGGTATGAATTGGTTAGTTCTCTCTGTGTTTTGTGCATTGGCATTTGTTGGGTTCCTTTTTTGAGTAAGGATACTTTTTTAAAATTATCTTGTTTCTTCCTAACTACTTATGACTCCTAGTGAACTTTACATTTAGCTCTTGGTTTGATTGCCATGCACTCAGCTGCTACTTCCATGTAAGTGGTAAGAAAGTTTTCATATTCGTCAATTGGAGTATGTGTTTCAGATGTCTCCTGAAGAGTATCAAATTTGTTTCATACAGTTACTTTATACTTATTGCTGTTATCTCAGTTGTTAAACGAGGACTAGTCACACAGTTCATTTTGACTGTTTGTTTCCTATTTCTTTGTAGACTCAAGCATATCTTTACCAAGATGACTCTGTGATCAGAAGATACTCCTTCAAAAGAGGAATATGCTTCACAATTCAAACTTAAGAAAATGAAAGGGGGACTTTTTTCTCACCTCCATAATCACTCAGATATCCTGTCCCAGGTTGTCACAGGATAAAAGTCTCTGAAGGAGGAGAGTATTTTATGAGCCACACAATCATATAGCAAAGGAAACCATTGGATGCAGCATGGTGGATGTGAAGTAAGGCTGATGAATCAAAAGTTGAGTTAATGCTGCACTTCACCAGATCCTGGGCAAATGAACCTTAGAGATCATTAGCCAGGATCAAATATTTTAGTGAGGTAACTACTGTGACTTATCTCTAAAAGTGGATTCTAGTGATGAAAGAAGTAAAAACAACCAATAAAAAATACCATGACTTTAATCCAAAGCATACATCCATCCTAGATGAATAGAATTATAGAATTGCCTGAAAGATAGTAGAATATTGTAGGTCAAAATGGCTGATATCTTCTTCACTTAAGTTAACATTAAAATGTTTTTTGCTTTCTTTTATTTTTACTTAATAAATGAAACAATCTTTTTGGCAAGTCAATACAAAGTTTAGCCATGGTAATTGGGCACCTACTGAGTTTCAAATTCATTACACAAGCAAATTAGTCTGCATGACAAGTTTACTATGTTTGGACGAATACCCTTGGGAAATGTGTAAACCCCTTTATCCCCCTAGTAATGGGTTAATAGTACCCTGGTATTCTTTGGATAGTTTTGGCATTAAATAACGCACAAAGGCTGATAAGCCACTAAAGAAAGACTCCATAGAAACCAAACCAAGTTTGCTATGGTAGGCACAAAATGTGCTAACCTACTAAGATTAGTTTAGTTTAGTCCGGCACGAGACTACAGTAATTGGGCACTTAATGAAGATTCAATTCACCACCATTATAAATTCATCTCGAAGATTAACTTTCTATCATGCTATAGCATGATCTCTAATAAAATAAGACTTGAATTCTTCTATGCTGTAACCATGTTAGTACTACTGTATAGTTGTATCATGTTTGGAGAAAAATATACACGTGAACGCGGATGCTGCATACTACTTCTGTCGCATATTGACCTTTGACAGCCCCTTCAATTAGGGGTTTCGAAAACAGGATATTCCAGATGTGTAAACAAGAGAACAGCAGAAGCAGGTCATGGAGTTTGACAGCCGGGAGGATAACCAGAATGCGTAGGCATTATGAAATTGTACATATACACAGGTACCCAGACAGAGCAGTCAGTCAGTCAATCAGTTGGAGTCGCAGTTGTCCCCGGCGGAGAAGCAGAAGCACTGAGTGGGGCTATGGATATCGTCAATATAGCAGTCCTCCGTCTGATTGTCTCCAAGCCCTTCGTCTCCCTATCGCTCTCTTATCTTTACAGTCAATTTCGGACCTTTTGAGAAATAAAGAAGAGAGAGTTATATATTTTTCATAAAAAAAAAGAGTGTTATGGTCCTTCATTCATCATGCTATCCAATATTTATTGTGATTTGGTGCACAGTGATTTGTTGTGTGTGTGTGTGAGAGAGTTTTTTAAGACATGGAATGATTCGAAACTGGGGTTAAATACTGGACAATCAAATGAAGTAACCGATGAAGGAAGAGAAAAAAAAGAAAGGAGAGACTGAGGAAAAGAATAAACGAGAATGAAAGAGACAAAAAGCCCGAAAATACAGCAAAAAGAAGGAAAACTAAAAAAAAAAAAAAAAAACAGAAAAAAAGAAAGGAAGAATTCAACTCATCAAGAAAATCGAAAACGAAAAAGCTGGAAAGAAACTAAAAAACAAAACAAAAACAAGAAAAAAGACAACGAAAATGAAAAAGATTAAGAAATAAACGAAAAAGAGAATTTAAGAAGTAAGACAAGATCTAAAATAGATACATTGCTCATTTCTCGAAATCTTGTATTTTTGTCTTATCACTCTCATTTAGAGTTGATACTGACTACAACTATATGATATTTTAACAGGGGTTTGGAAGAGAAAGAAGAGAGAAAAAAGAAAAAGAAAGAGACATACAAACAGTTTGTCGTTTATTTTTGAATAAATGAAGGTCGGTACGTTAGAAGAGATACTGGCTCTCTTCTTCCACCAGATAAGGGTCAGGAGGTGAGTGGCTGGTTTGTCTGCTCACGGCACGGTGGAGTGACGAGAGTTGGTAAGCTATGAGTTGTCTTGGTCGACGTGTTGGAAATGCGGTACTTGTTTGTGATGTGGATTAATATAGCGTCAGCGGTCTTTGATCTTGTCCGAAATGCGACGCGTGACGGTTTTCTCTGCTCGAAATCACCGGAGTCGACTGAATTTTTAAAACTTTTATTGACCGTTTTATAACCATGTTTGGGATCGAATCATTTCGGAATTTTTTGGAGGGAAAGTTCATGATTGGTTGAAAAAAGGACCTTTTTAGTAGTAAATTTATTATTACATTTCAATCGTATCGATGCGCAGAACCTACATGCGCACCGACACGTTTTATTCATTTTGGTCTAAGCCATCGTTCAGGCAACATCCGGTTAATATTACTTTTTTTCAACTGTGTGGGGGGAGTATGTAATTTGGTTATTTCAGTAGATTGCTCTCTAAATTATTCCCACCACAAATACAACACAAAACATTACAATCGCGCAAAAGAAATGGAATAGAACACAACGAACATTAAATAACAAACAATTTAATATGCATATAACAGAATATGAAAAACAAAATACATGATGTGTAAATGGCCTTTTGGAAAATAAAGTTTGACAAAAGGAAAATAAATTTGTTTAAAGATGTGTGTATGGTCATGTTATCAGAGTCCGTAAATAAGTCGTTCTTACTTACATTAAGTTTATAGCGGGTTTTATGATTGTGGCGACAGCGTGTCTCGTTGATGAAAGAAAGTTTGTCGGGTTTTCCTTTTGAATATAATTCTCGGCCATTTGAAAAGAGGTCATGAACTTTAGTTGAGGAAGGAAAGGAATTGGTTGGACATAGTATCGGTTACTGGCTTAGTGGCTTGTGTTCGTCTGTGTCTTCGTTTGTGTGTAAGCTTGTGTCTTGTGTCTGGCTTCCTAACTCTGTGTTATTTATATCCTACAGGTGGATCAAAGAATCGCCTTAAAATCTTGGCGTGTAGACATTTATTGACCAATCAGATTTGTATTTTACTATTTTATTTTCGAGCCTAAATGTTTTCTGTTAGTTCACTTCCGATCCTAATTTTCTGGAATGTTCTATTCCATGTTTTTAGCTCATTGGTTGAAAAATATAAAAATGTAATTTAAATGCTAATGCGGGTTTGATCCTAAATTTCTAGAATGTTCTTAAGTATGTTTTTATTGCTTATTTTAAGACTAGAAGAAATTTGTATCCCATAACTGAAACGTACGTTCATGGTGTTTTTATTTGTTTGTTTATTTATTCATTTTGCAGGTGAGTTGGTTTGAAATGTGTTTGAAATCAGAAGAGATTTCTGTATATAATAATTGGAAAATAAGCTTTCTGTAAGATGTCAAAAAATATGACAAGTTTGTAATTACAAAAAAGACGATGGCATTTTTTACTTCTATGAATGGACTTTGATTGTGAATAGGAAATGTCTGTTTTCACATAATGATTTGAAATTTTTATGAATGAAATCTTAGCGTAAATTGTAAATGCACGTCTTGTAGTCATAATTTGATATGGAGATTTCTTTTTCTGGTTGTGTTCGATCACGGGCGTCCGAGAGATTTTGGTGTGACCATGGTATTGGGTCAGGAGAAAGCTCATGTACATTTGGACCCATAGTTCGGTAAGTGGGACGGGGTTTATGACGATGATGTGTCCGTGGATGAATCGAAAAAGTATCGGAAAGCTCGACTAGTAGCTCAAGGTTTTCTTCAAAAATATGGAGTTGACTACGATGAGACCTTTTGTCCAGTTGTAAGGTTCGAATCAGTTCGAACTGTTATAGTATTGGCAGCTAAACATGATCTCCCAGGTGGACATAACCACGGCATTTTTGAATGGTGAGTTTGCCGCGACCAGCTCACAAACATAAACAGATCGGATTACTCGCTCGCTCTAGAAAAATTACACCCTTTTTTCGACCTTGAGCTGCCGTTACAGCTTTAAAAAAGGGATAAATTACAATTAACAACAATTACAGAACAATTCTGCCAGAAATAACTCTATAAAAATGGAATTAATTATCTTCACTAGCCGATATCAGGCTAAAGAAGTACTTTATTTCAACACCCATTTTTTATAGAAGAACTTTCTATTTACGTACTCGGTAGAAGTGGTGTTGTCTTCCCTTTATATAAACAAGACTTCGGCGGCGAGAAATTCAGAGGTCCCTGGACGCTCTCTGGAGCCGCTCTCAGAGCGGGCTCCGAAAGGCTGAATCCTACATCTGGTGGTTGCATTCGCCTTTCCCATCACACTGATATGCACAAAAAGTCCTTTTACGGACCATTAGAGGTCACCTTCTGCGGGTTGGAGTATCTCTGACGGTCCTAACCGACCTGTCGAAGTAAACGGCCCAGAGGCAAACACGAAGAGGACTCTAAGACCATCCAGTCTTAACCATTCGACCGGTTCCGCTCGTCCGTTTGGCTGTGCAGCGCTAGAGGCACGGGTTAGCCTTTAGCTACCACTTCGCTATCTGCGCAGCGCTAACATAACGCCAATCTTAGCCGCAGCCTCCTGGTCTGTTCGCACGACAGTGCAGAGCTTTGGCACCGCAAGCCTTAGCTACTGTCCCGATACGTCTGCACAGCTTTGGTGCAGTAAAGCCATAGCTTCCGTCTCCGAATCGTCCGCTCAGCTTTGACGCGACAAAGCCATAGCTACCGTCCCGACTCATCCGCACAGCTTTGGCGCAGCAAAGCCATAGTTACCGTCAACGATACGCCAGCACAGTTTGGTACGGCAAAGCCATAGCTACCGTCAACGATACGCCCGCACAGCTAGGGACACGAAAAAGCTCTAGTTTCACCGATTCGCTCGCTCGACTTCGTATGTGCCAAGGCCTGGCAAACCTTTGCCATGGTTTCCCCGTCCGTTCATTTGGTCCGTCGTAGTAAGACACGGCTCAGTCTTAGTCACCAGCTCGCTCGACTCTACACGACCAAGCTGCCAACACTGACTTCGACCACGACGCTCCAGCAATGCAGCATCCAGTCCACGTAACGACTCGCTGTTACGGACTGTCCTAGCATTGCAACAACTAGCCTATGTACGACTTGCTGTACGGGCTAGCAACCAGATCTACCCCCCCCCGGTTAACCCAACGTACTGTCAAAACCGGGACATCGATTTACCAACCACGACCGACCTCAGTTACACGCAACGATCGTCCAGCTGCATTCAACGACTCGACCGACCTCAGTTTCCCGCTACGATCGTCCAGCTGCATTCTACGATTCAACCGACTGCTACCCGCATCAAACATCTAGCTGTATCTCCACGACTCGACCTACGCCAGCTACCCTGCTCGAACATCCAGCTGCGCACATCTACGACTCGACCATACCAGCTATCGACATCACCCATCTAGCTGAAGACCCATATACAACCGTCACGGGTTTTACACACACGTTTGTAAATCTGACAATAAATTGTCACTTTTGTTATATTTGTTACCTCGCCTTTGTTTCCTTCATTGTCTTTGGCTGTCATTACTCGCACGCTATAACTTAAATCATTTGCAGGGTCGACGTGCTTATCAGCTCCGCAACAAGTTAAATGAAGACATCTATATGAAGCAGCCGGAAGGATTTTAAGTCAAAGGCAAAGAGCATCTTGTCTGTAAATTGAATCGAAGCCTATATGGTTTGAAACAGTCGCCAAGATGTTGGAATGAAGCCTTTAACAGTCAGCTGAAGAAGATGCATTTCAAACAGTTAGAAAATGATCCTTGTATCTACACACTAACTCCAGGAGGAGAGGTCTTCATTGCAGCTGTTTATGGTGATGATATTATTCTTGCGAGCAAGTCTTCGACACGTATACAAGAATTCATTAAAAGCATCTCAGAAAGTTTTGACATCAAGGATATGGGAAAACTCCATTCCTTCTTGGGTGTCAAAATTGCTTATCCAGGGTCAGGAATGATCTGGATCGGACAACTAGCATATACAGCAGAAGTCTTGAAAAGATTTCAAGTGGAAAATTCCAAACCTACAGCAACACCAATTGATACTGATACAAAGCTAACCAAAGCCACTGAGGACAGCAAGTTATTCAATCAAGAATTGTATCAGTCGGCAATCGGAAGTCTATTATATCTTTCAACAAGAACAAGACCTGATATTGCTTATGCTGTCAGTAATGTAGCCAGATTTTATTCTAGGCCTACTATGGAACACTAGAAGTCCATCAAACACATCATGCGTTATCTAAATGGTACACGGAACTATGGGTTGCTGTATGACAAGGCGAAGGTGACGGATTTCATTGGATATTCTGATGCAGACTGGGCTGGTGATTTGGATGACCGCAGGTCAACTTCAAGCTACGTATTTAAATTGAGTGTAGCTGCTGTCAGTTGGAGAAGCAAAAAACGATCATGTTTGGCATTATCTACAGCTGAAGCAGAATACATGGCATTGGCAAGTGCAGCACAAGAAGCTGTATGGATGCAACGTCTTCAAAATGATCTCAATGAAGCCTCAGTTAAATCAACACTCATATAAGACGATAACCAATCCACTATATGCATGGAGAAAAATCCACAGTATCATGGACGAGCAAAACATATTGATATTAAGTTCCATTATATCCGTGAACAAGTTGAAAAGAAAGCTATTCAACTTGAATATTGTGAAAGCAAGAACATGGTTGCTGATATGTTGACAAAAGCACTTTTGAGCTCACAATTTGTGAAGCTCAGAGAAATGTTAGGTGTTAGAGAAATTATTGAACAAGTCTAACTGCAAGTGAAGAGGAGTGTTGAAATTCACTTTATTCAGTAATAACAGTGGGGCCAGAGGTTATCTGCCCGAAAAAGATACTCACACAGACCCCTACACCTTTGCATGAGAAAGTGAAAAAGAAGAGAAAGAAGAAGAAGAGACATTTTTCTTTTTAAATAGAACTGAAATAAACCTGAACATTTTTTCCACAACTGTTTGAAATTTTATAGTCCTAAACTTTTGATTGGACATTTTGTTTTGACTTGTTGCATTGTCAGTGTATGTATTTTTTTTTCCTCCTAACCGCTGAAAAATCTAAAAGGAAAAAATTGAATTTGAGATGACATTTCTGAATTTTTTCCCCAATTCACTTCATGAAAAATTTCCTCAACCTTGATGTTGTTATATACAAGCGTATGGTTGCAAGAAAAAATAAGACTGACGAGAAGATTTTATTTATTTTGTTTATTGAATAAATAGAATAATCAAGCGGATAAAATATCTGGCCGGCTAACGGGGGTTGTCTATTCGGCGGCAAGCGGTTGCTTTGATTTGGTCTGACTGTGTTGACGGGTGACGCTCTTCGGACGGTCGACGATTCAACTGGCGTGTGGCCTCTGTTTGGCCTATTTATATCTTCCCAACTTCCAACACCGGCTCCAGAAAATACTTCTTGTGGGAAAAAAAATGATTGGTTGAAAAACGGACTTTTTTTTATTACTGAAAATTTTCTGGGGATTTTGGATAGACTATGCGCGGAGCGTAAGTGCAGAAGCCATGATTTTCTCCGTTTGACACTGGCCGTTGTTGGGTCAACATCCGGTAGCTGTTATTTTCTTCTACAGTGTCGATGTCTGTCTGTCTGTGTTTGTGTATTTTAGTAGTTAGGTGTATGAAGAGTTAAGTGGATGAATCAGAAGAGATTTGATGTATTTTACTATAACAATGTGAGGATTTTAATAGTAATCTTAATTAGATTTTGTTTTTTTAGGACAACGAATATTTTTGTGTATTAAGTCATTTTGCTGGGGTTTTTTTGTTTGTTTTTTTTTGGGGGGGGGTGTTTTTTTTGGGTTTTTTGTTGTTTTTTTTTGTTGTTTTTTTTTTTGTTTTTGTTTTTTTTTTGTGGGCTGAGGCTGATTTCGGGGCCGATTAGCTAGGATTTCGTCCAAATTGGTTAGGGATATTTTAGAGGCACGTTAAGAAGTAATTAAATAGAAGAATTCACCGTCCAGCGATTTTGGAATTATTCCCTCCTCCCCAAGAGGAAGGGGTGGGAAGATGGTTTTTCAGAAGTCTTTTGGTAGCCTGAATTTTGAGATTTGGAGCTCCAAAAAGACAGAAAAAGAGAAAAATGGCATGAAGCCTGCTCCAAGATGTTTTGAGGCGGTGAAGTTTTTTTTTTTTTTCATGAGGGTACGAATTGTGGATGATTTCTCGGGTTTTTAGAGATATTGTTTTTTGAATTTTTGCGAAATCCTCCAGTTACTCTGGGTAGGAACCTGTGGAGCAGATGACTGGTGTGTAGTCATAAGAAATCCAAGCAAAATGTATTCCTGGAATGACCAGGTTCACGGAGTTTGTGGCCGGGATTTTGGGACCAAGATGTTGTTCCTGTGATGTTTTTAGTTTCCTCAAGGAATTGTAGAGGAGGGCCCAATGGTGTTTTTTTAATGAGATATTTAATTGTATTTTGATGTATGCATGTGGGGGATAGCCAATTGCACAAAGAAATGATAAAGAAAACCAATTTAGATAATAACTAGAATGGGAAAGAGTTACGTAATGAAAAGGTTGCCTTCTAAAATGTGTTATGATTGTTGTATTTTTGCTACTGTTGTCCTTGTGTATTTTTTGTAAGATGTGAGTGGAGAGAGAGAGATGGAGAGAGACAAGAAGAAAATGTCCACATGTGTACATTTTGTGAAAAATAGGAGTGTTGCGTATTGACCTTTGACTGATCCTTTAATTAGGGGTTTCTAAACTGGGTGTACCAGCTGTGTAAACTAGAAAACAGCAAAAGCAGATCACGTGGGTTGACAGCTAAAAGGATAACCAGAATGCGTCAACGTTATGAAATTATATATACACAGGTACCCATAGACAGAACAGTCAGTCACTTAGGAATCACAGTTAGAAAAGTGTTATGGTCCTTTATTCATTTCTTCATTATGAACAAATCCTGGAAGCAGCACACTACAAATAAGCAGTCGTACAGCTATTTACCTCCCATTTTACAAACAATCTAAATAAGACAAATAACACATGCCCAGAACTGCTGTAGAAGTTAGAATGATCTCATAAGTGACATTCTTGATGGACTACAACACAAGGACCCATTAATGTTAGTAGACCCGCAAAAACTGACATTCATCAGCTCTGTACAAACACTGGATGCTGTCAAGAAGACATAGGGATGGATGGTGAGAAAGAGTAAAGGGAATCTGTGCTGTAAGCACAAAAAAACTAAAGATAACATTGAATAGTTTCTCGATGATGATGATGATGATGATGATGATGATGATGATGATGATGATGGTAAACATCTAAATTTATATTTATCTGAGTTCAGCAAAAAGTAATACGTGTCCAGCACCCATTATCATCAAACTAATATAGAATGCTTTATAAGACTAGTTTATTCACTATTACTCAATGGTGAACTCTCCAAAAGTCTTCTAATAGACAAATTGTTAGCACAGTGGTTTCTCAATTGGTTGACCAAAAATAGACTTTTATATTTTTTATTTAACATAAATTAGAGTGCCAAAAATGAAAGACAGCAGCAATACATTGGATGGTTTCTTCCTCTCCTTCTTGTAAAAATGGAGTTCTTCATTTAAGTGTAGCAGTAGCAGCCATGAAATACAGAAAAAAATTTAACATCATTTGACTGCAGAATGATTTTGGGAGCTAGAAAGATGGGGGTGGCAGTTTATGTAGGTTTTTCTAAGGATCAACAATTTCAAGGATATATTAGGAATATATGAAAAATAGATCAACATCAGACGCATATGATAACTTCAGACAGTAACAGGTGATGCAAAAATGAGGGTCTGTTGGTAATTGACAATGGTGGTAAAACCCCCCCACCACCACCAAGAAAGAGGATCATTGCATTAAATCCTATTGAACTAGTTCAACATTAATTTTGCTCAAAGCAATAATCAATATACAATACAGCATTCACTGCATTCCATGAGGTTTCATAGTCATCAACCAAATTCTTTACAACTTTGTTATGAATGGCCTTGGAATATGCTTGTGTAAATTTAACTATGCAAAGACTCCAGCAATTTGTAGACACCATGTTGCATAGCCATCATCATTCTGATGAAGAGACTAGTTACTCACTAATAGGTAGCTGTCTCTAATTTTTGGTTGTTCAGTTTATAAAGTATGTCTACATAAATTGGATTGCCAGTTTTATTTTTTATGCTGATAACAACTGTACATATTGTGGGGGGGGGCTGCACATTTTCTTCTTTCATCATGAAAGTTAAATTCTGTGGTTGTCCTACCTGATTAAGACTGGTTTCAACCTCAGGATGAATATGGTTTGGTTTGGTTTTATGGCATATCAACCACTGTTGGTTATTTAATGCCAAATCTTTTTTATACATATATATTAAATATATGATTTCTGAATACATTTTGTCAATAACATTTTTAAACAAGCCTGAGCTCATTTTTTTTGCACACAGTTAAATGGTTTCACTTATTTCTACCTAATATAAATAATTCTATTTACTATCAATCATTTGTTTGCAGTTAAATGTCTTCAAGTATTGCTATATATTACAAACAATTCAATTAAATATCAGTCATCTGTTTACACACAGTTAAAGGATCAAATAGTTCTGTTTCAAACAATTCAGTTTAGCATAAGTACAGTTTTTTGTTTACACACAGTTAAATGTAAAAACAGTTATACCCCAAACAACTCAGTTTAGCATAAGTACTGTTTAAATAGCAAACAGTTTTTATTGACCCATAGATAGGACCCTATCAGGTGCCACCACTCCGGGCCAGAGTGGATTTGGGAGCAATGGCAATGAAGAGATACTCCACATTCCCCAAAGCTCCAGCATTACTGAAGCGTCACCATCAAATTGTTTAGTGTCATATCCAAGACACTCATTGGGGGAGTCTTACTCCTCTGCAGAGATGCAGTCTGTGTATTCTAGTGCCCAAGCCAACTGGGCCAGATGAATATAGGAAGTCAATTGAGTAGACTGTATTTCAGTGGAGATGAGACAAATTCCAAACTATAGGAAATAAAGTAAGGTACTTCACAGGGTATAATGGTTTGCAAGCTAAACTAGCAGATCATTGTTAGTGAGTTTGATTCTCACAGGGTGTCTTTTGGTTGGTTGGTTGGTTGGTTGGTTGGTTGGCTGATTTTTATGGCATATCAACCTTTGTAGGTTATTTAATGCCACATACATTTTTATGCAAATAGTTCTACTTTTAAAAAAATCAGTTTAGTATGAGTACACAGTTTATGTGTCTAAAACATTTCTATTTCAAGTTATTCAAACAGTTTTAATTCAGATAATTCAGTTTAGTATAAGTACAGATTTTGTTAATACATAGTTAAATGTCAAAAACAGTTCAATATTAAACAATTCAGTTTATTGTAAGTACACTTTCAATGTAAAAAACAGTTCTATTTCAAACAATTCAGTTTAGTATAAGCATGCAGTTTAAATGTAAGTACAGTTTAATTGTCAAAGCTATTCAGTTTGTTCAAACAGTTCTAACTCAAACAATTCAGTTTAGCATAAATATGCAGTTTAGTTCTATTTAACCATAGATAGGGCCCTATTAGGTGCTACCATTCCGGGCCAGAGTGGACCTGAGAGCAATGGCAATAAAGGGGTACTCTGCTTTCCCCAAAGCTCCAGCATTTCTGGAACCTCACGATCAGATTGTTTGGTGTCATATCCAGGACACTTGTTGGAGAGGGGTCTTACCCCTCGTCAAAGAAGCAGTCAGTGTATTCTACAGTCCCAGCCAACTGGGAAATTTGGTTTTGTGCCAAACTAAGCTAAACTTAGTAAATGACAACTATAGGAAAGAAGAACATTTAGCCATCATTATATTACCTCAGGCAAAAATTATGGAATTAGGACATTTAGAGGATATTTGCATAAGTTCTTTATTTTGCAGTAAATAAACTAATAATACATAATATGCAAAACATTCTACTTTAATTGCTGAACATTCTAGCTTCATGAAATATTCCTCAGACAAATTAAATTAAATTATTAATTATTTAAAAATTATATCATCAATTTGAATAATTTAATCAAGTTTGTTAAAGAAATATTTTATTAAGCCAGAATGTTTTGATGATTATAGAATGTTTATATTGGATATATAAAATATTTTATGATGTTGGAATTTTATCATAATTAAAGAATGTTTACATAGGGTATATGAAATATGCTATCTCCAAAAGAAACCTACAGTTTTAAAGATTGATTTAAAAAAACAAACAGTTTAACATACTGACACTGCAGTTTGTAAGGAATCATTTTCAACAATTTCTGCCAAATTTTTCAAGTGGTTTGGAGTGAAATTTGTATCTTCTAACCTACTCTCGATCCTTTATGGTCTGCATAAGTAATTAGCATGAATATACACTACTTTTTAGATACCAATGCTTTGAAAATGCATATTTGACATGTAATGTTGTGAGAATTTAAGAATAACAAAAATGTTACAGAAACAATAAAGAAAATTTGTTGTGTTTATTGCTTTGATGTCATTATTGCCAGCCAAGTCCAAAACTGGTTTTCAAAGTTTCATTTGAGTGTTATGTCATTGAGAGATGAACCCAGATCAGGATGCTTATTAGACCTGCTTTAAGAGAAAATGATCCACACTAAAGTACTCGAGAATTAGCAGTTGACCTCAACACATATCAATTTACCATCTGTTAACACTTAAAAAAGATAGCAAAAGTGGGTGTTTTCCTTCTTGATATTCTTTAAGAAAAGAATAAGAAAGATTGAATTTTCACAGCAACAAGTCTTCTTTCAAAGCAGAGAAATGTCCCATTTCTGTAGAATATCTTTACCGCTGATGAAAATGGGTCTTAAAGTGATGTACTCTTATGGACCCCCACACATGGCCGTGCAAAAGCAGGACGACCAGCACGAACATACATTCAGCAACTATGTGAGGATACGGGATGTTGTCCAGAAGACCTGCCTGAGGCGATGAACGATAGGGAAAAGTGGCGAGAGAGGGTCAGGGATATCCGTGCTACCAGCACGACATGATGATGATGATGATGACAATCTTCAATGCAAAAGGCCATGGATTGATATGGATGAATCTCTGCAGTCTTCCCCAAAGGCAAAGCTTCATGGTAGAAAAATCGTGTTGTCTGTATGGTGAAATTGCCATGCTGTTATTCATTTTGAACTTTTAAACAGCAATCCGACACTCAACGCTGATTTTTACTCTCAACAGCTGCAACATGTTCATGAAAATCTATAAAAAACACTTTGCACTCATTTATGGGAGAAACATTGTGCTTCTGCATGATAACACAATGTCACATTCAGCAAGGATCATGCAGGAAAAAATATTCTATTTAGACTGGTCTATATAATCCACCATATTCACCAGACATTTCTATCTTTTTTGTTCTTTACAAAATGCTCTGAATGGTAAAAAAATTTTCTTAAGAAGATCTGATGAAAATATTTGTGAAAAACTTCTTAAGCTTGTGACCAGCTGAATTTTACTTGAGAAGAAACGAAAAGCTACCTGATAAATTGCAAGAAGTGAATCAGAATAATGTGAATATACAATTCATTGAAATCAATTTATTGTTATATCAATCATGAATAAATCACATTCTACTAAAATGGAAATTATTTATGACTCAACCCAATAGATTATTTGAATATCAAATGTTTATATAACTTGTGAAGAATTACTAAAAACAAAATACATGAAAACTTTTTTTGTTGTAATTTACATCAAAACTAGAAACAGAGGACATCCAATTTTTTTATGTACAACTTCCAAATTTGGCATACAGACTTACTGGACCAAGAAGGTTTTAATGTAAAAAAAAGAAAATGCTTTGTTATAGCCGGACAAAATGGGGGTCTTTGATTATTGAATTCAGAGTTTTCCTTTTTCTAGATTGGTTGCTTTATCAAGGTTAGAGAAGCCAGTCTGCACTAGTATTTACCTGGAGAAGAAGAGAAGGATTCATGCCTTTCCCAATTGTAAAAAACAAACAGTCTTATCTTGGACTTGAACTTGAGTGTGCTATTTTCATTTCCCATGACGATATTCATTATGCTAAATGCACCTCAACGTTTTTGATATATAATTTCAAACAATCATCAAATGAAAGTTTTTTGGCGCCTTTGAAATGTGCAAATTTTCCAAGGTCACTCCACATCTGTGAAGATTCCCCAAGGTCACATCTGATATATGAAAATTCCCCAAAGTTACTTCTCAAATGTGAAGATTCCCCAAAGCTGCACCTTCATATGAAGATTCCCCAAGGTCACTACACATATGTGAAGATTCCTCAAGGTCACATCTGGTATGTGAAGATTCCCTAAAATTTCTTCTCAAATGTGAAGATTCCCTAAGACTGCACTTTTATGTGAAGATTCTCCAGAGATAATACACATGTGAAGATTCTCTAATTTCTTCTCAAATGTGAAGATTCCCCAAAGTTCCATTTCATGTGAAGATTCTTCAAGGTCACTTCACATATGTGAAGATTCCCTAAGTTCATTCCTCATATTTGAAGATTCTCCCAGGCTGCACTTTTATGGGAAGATTCATTTACTTGAATCACATTTTATGGGTTTTTTAATTGTAAAGTAAAATACAATATAATCCTCCCATTCTTGATATCAATTTACAATCAATTGTTACATTAATGGAGATAACAGCATTTTACTGTTAATGCTGTGTAGATAAGGCAGTCATGGTTGTGTAGTTTGCACAAATGTGCACTCATCCATTCTCATGTCTATCAATTACTGTAGCATTCTAATTTATGGGAGAGATTATAGGCAAAAATAAATTCATGTTTTTCCCTGGGATATTAGTGGAAAGTAAAATGAAACTGAAAGTTGAAATTTGCCAATTTCACTTTCTGATCTGCATTATATTTTTTGCTCATTGATTTTGAGGTGTGAATGGTTCTCTCTGAGACAAATTTTGAGCAAAGTTCAAATTCTGAATAAGGCTATTCATACTTCTCTACACAGTAATATCCAGCTGTGAGCAAATAGTAGGCTAATCTGAGCTCTCTGGTCTTGATAAGGTCCAGAAAACTCTAGAAGGAAAATTCTAAATTCAAACCCTTACAAAGGTAGAAGGGTAGTTTGCCACAGTGCAGTGGTAAAATTAGGAGCTGTGGTTCTTAAGGCAGTCCGAAGTTGTGGGTCAGATCCTATTTAGGCAACTTCTGCAATAACACGAATGCCAAATTATATAACACCTCGTCTTTCCCTTCGTCAATGTATATTAGGATGAGAGACCTGTAGTATGAGAAACTAACAGTCTTCTATACAACCTTACCTAGGCCTGAGTCGAGATTCAAGTAAAGATCCCTAGTATCTCAAGACTGATGGATGCAATAAAAAGGGTATTAACACAGAGTAAACATCAGCAACTTGGACTGAAATGTCAACTCAGTTTACCAGTTCCATTTTGTTAAGTCATCCATAAAGAAAATAGTGTGCTGAAATAAATGAACTGATGCCTTTACCAAAAAAATGAATATAAAGAGCTTTAAATTTAGTTTGCTTATTTTATTTCCACAGTAATGTTACTGAGTATTGCCCCTAAATCCTTGAAAACGTGGGTGGGGGATGTAAGAATTGTCATTTAACTCTATGCTTTACTAAGCTGAATTCAATGTACACTTAGTACTAATAATGCCCTGTCGGCTGGGGCTGTAGAATACACCGACTGCACCTCTGCAGAGAGGTAAGACCCCCCCCCAATGAGTGTCCTGGATATGACATTAAACAATCTGATGGTAAGGTTCCAGTGATGCTGGAGCTTTGGGGAATGAGGAGCACCCCTTCATTGCCATTGCTCCCTGGTCCACTCTGGCCCAGAATGTTAGGGCCCCCTATTTATGGGTTAAACAGAACTAACGGCATACTTATGCTACACTGAATTGTTTGACTAAACTGAAAAGCTTAAAATAGAAATGTTTGGACAATTAAACCGTACTTGCATTTAAACTGCATACTTGTCCTGAACTGAATTGTTTGAAATAGAAGTATTTTCATAAAAATGGATTTGGCATTAAGTAACCTACAAAGTTTGATATGCCATAAAACCCAACCAACCAAACAACCATTTGTACTAATAGCTTTTGTAAAGGCATGAACCTAATAATCCCTTCACACTATCTTATTGATAAATATCTTGACAAAATACCTATAAGATTAGACAAAAATTTTGTTTTGGTTTAATAAATAAAAAATAAAACTTTAGTTACTATATATCAACATTGTTAAATAGTATATTTCCTATTTCATTTGACTATTTTTTTGCAAAACTTCAGCCAATGTCATAATTCTATTCTCCAAAACTATTTATTCTTTCTCAGCAAAGAATTACACAAGGTACTTTTTGCAGTCTTCTTGGGAATTACATTTTTTCTCATTAAAAGAATTATCTGAAGATCAGAATAAATGGCAAGTCAAAGATTTAATATCTGGTTGATTAATTGATTGATTTTTATGGCATGTTAACCCATCAAGGGTTATTTTATACCTAGAAGTTAGAGAATCACATTCATTGTTTGTTCATATTTATATTTTTTGTATAGTTGTTTCTTAAGAGTTTTTCTTTTTTGAACAAGGTCCTATCAAATAGAAATAAGTTTTAAACAGATCTATTTAACCCATGGGACCCTAATAGGTACTACCATACCAGGTGGACCTGGAAGTAATGGCAATGAGAGGATACTCCATACTCTCCAGTTCTGGAGATCTGGAGAATCATCATCAGATGTTTAGTGTTATACCTAGGACATCTTATATTGTTGGAGTACTTACTCCTTTGCAGAGGGTATAGTCAATACCCTGTCATACTGACAGGGCATTTTAATATCTTGGGAATAGATTAGTGAAAACTTCACTTTCAAACAAAGGAAGCATTATCCTGATTGTATATTATATTCTTTCCCTTTATTCTGGACACTTCTTTTTTTTTGCTGAAGAAAACCAAAGGACATATTGGCTGAAACATTGTGAGTATAACAATAAAAATGAAGATAATTGTCCGAATATTCTAAGTGATGAAAATGAACACTTTTTGTTGACTGCTTCCTTCAATTTGTCTAACTGGGACCAGTACTTATTTGAATTAATCATTTACTTCTCTGAAAAGAGCACATACAAGAAGGCTCTTTTTCTTACCCTTTTATACACACATCACCTTTTTTTAATGAAGATTAATCTTTGGTATTGTTAGTGGTGGTTCAATTTCCTTATCCTAACATCTATTTTTTGTCAGCTGTCACAATTTGTTTAAAAAAATCAACATTTGAATCCAATCCAGTGGATTTTTCCCCTCCATTTAACTTAGGCGAAAATTTAAGTAACTAACATGACCCATCTGGTGCAAATGATTTTCAATATTTTATTTGAATATTTTGAGTATAGTATATCACTGATTATTCTCAAGTGATGTTTTGATTTGATTGCTGTACGGATATGGAGAAAATTTCCATTTTTTATGCATTCAATTATTCACAGCAACTTCTCCATAAAGTGGAAATATGTTTTTTTGTGTTTGAATTGAATCTTACCTTTTTAAAATTTAAAAAAAAAAATTGAAAATGTTGTTTCTTTTCTTTCATTATCACAATGAGTATCAACAAACAAAATGACACCAATTAAGACAATTTTTATGCTGCAATGAAACTAAAATAAATAAAATAAAAAGAAATATTTCCAAATAAAGTTAATATTGATTGATTTTTATGGCAGGTCAACTCATCAAAGGATATTTAATGCCCAAAGGTAAAGAGACGGAGCTATAGATGGGATGGGACCTTAATGAGTACTACCACTCCAGGTCCGAGTCCACCTGGCTGTAATAGCAATGAAGGAGTCCCAGATCTCTAGAAATGGAGCCTCATCATCAGATGTCATACTCAGAATGCCCCTTTTTTTTATCATGGTGGGGATCTTACTCCTCTGCAGGGGTGATGCAGTCAGCATATTCTAAGCCCCACTGACAGGGCATTCTGACCTGTGATAATCCCTTTCTATGTGATTTGCAAAAAATTTCCATATCAAGATCATTTGCAAATGCATTCTAAGCCCAAACCAATGTTGATCAAAATTAAATACTCTTAATGTCATTTAACAACAAAAACAAAATCCACATTACCGTAATGGTGTGAGTGTTCGCCAACGGCCTAGGAGAATAGGGTTCGCCTCAAAGACTCAAAAAGTGGTACTTGATGCCTCCTTGCTTAACACTCAGCACTATAAGGTATGGATCAAGGGTAAATTGAGCAATCCAGGGAAAGGAGTAGCACCGTCCCCTATTCCTTGGTGTAGTAGCTATTGAAAAGGGAGCTTTCAAGTTACCCTCGACTACAATTGGCCAACTATCTATATATAAGGAACATATGGATACTAAAAAATTTAAAACTAGTGTTAATGATGAATAACTGCTTTCTTATAAACTTATATTTTCATTAAATATTAATATTAGTATTTAATAAATTTAGTATAAGTTAGGTATCATACAATAACTGATGTTTATACAACAGCATTGCTTCTAACAAAGCCTTCATCAGATGATGACTCTAGATTCAGGCATGGTTTCGGGGCCGAAGCATCATTACCACTAACCCAGAGTGCCCCAGCAGTATCTCACGACACCACCAGACTTTGTCAGATTATTGTCACTCTGTGGGATTGCCATATCCATGCTGATGCCGTTAGAGCCTTATCTTGGAACTTTTCCATGTATTTTCTCTTGTCCGATGGAGGAGGTCCGAGATTAGTTAGGAAAACGGAGGTTGAGTTGGCAATAAAACCTCTGCATCCGACTTCGATAGGAAATACATTTGTTATCCAGCCATTTCTGACACATTGTTCTTGCAGATCTTCATATTTTTCCAACTTTCGCTGATGTGCCCAGTTGAAATTTTCCTCATTAGGGACCGTTAACTCAATAACGAAAACTTTTTTTGCTTTAACGGACCAAATGACAATATCTGGACGTTTTGTTGTTAACGCTATTTAGTTTATATGTATAAATGCAAAAATACACTAGTATTGGTCACTCAAAAAATATCAAATTCATTACTGTTGTATTAGTCAATAGAACTAGTTTACTAGCCATCGTTTCATATACACATATATATGTGTGTGTGTGTGTGTGTGTGTGTGTGTGTGTGTGTGTGTGTGAAGCATTGGTTGTGAGAGGTTGGTGGCTGTACAGTTATTTTTTATTCTGGTGTTGCTTCAAGGACTGGTTCAAAACAGCAGGTAGCATTCTGGTATAGTTCCCATCTAGCTTTTTTCTATGTGTTTTGTTAGCATCCACGTGGTGCATCTATATTGTAGTATAGACACAGCAACAGCTTGTAGGAAATCTCATTTTATTTTATTGGATAGATCAGATTTCCATATAATTGATATGACAAATGCAGATTATGTAGATATTCTGGGACTTGTTGCAAATACACCAGCCCAAGCCAAATCCTTACTGCTGAACCTAGAGCAAACAACAGGAGGCATTGGTCTTTATGTGAATGCAAATAAAACAGAGTTCATGTGTATTAAACAAAAAGGAACCATCTCCACTCTGAGTGGCAAGCCTCTAAAATTAGTAGACCAATTCACATACCTTAGCAGCAACATTTCATCTACTGAAAGTAATGTCAACAACATACATATATATACAGGTATATATACATATATTCATATATATATATATATATATATACACATTATAATTTAATATAATAATTCAATTTAATAATTTATCATTTGTTTGTACACAGTTTCAAGTATAGTAAATGATTAAACAGTTCTATTTGATGCATGGATGGGACCCTTACACTCAGGTCAGAGTGGACCTGGGAGTAATGGCAATAAACGAATGTGCCACATTCCCCAAAGCTCCAGATAGATGGTGTCATATGCAGGACACTCGTTGGTGTGTGTGAAGTGGTCTTACCCTTCTGCAAAGTTGCAATTGGCATATTCTACTGCTCCAGCTAACAGGAGAATATATATATTAATTGACCTTAGTTGAGGGTGACTCGAAAGATCCTTTTTCAATAGCTACTACACCGAGGTGTAGGGGAGACGGCTACTTCATTCCCTGAATTGTTCCACTTTACCCTTGATCCGTACCTTATAAAGCTGAGTGTTAAGCAAGGTGACATCAAGTACCATTTTAAGTCTTTGGTATGACTCAATCTGGGATTGAACCCCAGTCTCATGGGCCATTGGCAAACACTCTACTCATTAGGCCAATGACCTGGTTATATATATATATATATATATATAACCTGGTCATTGTAAACAAGGAATGATTCAAAATCTCTCGATGAATGAACGGAATGTGGATTCTGCACAATGTTCCAAATAGGTCAGGGGACTTGGTTAAAGAAACGAACGCTGATTCATTGATCAAACGGCCAATTTTTCTTGTCATAAACAGCCAACTTTTTCATGTCATACAACTTATCCAAAGTTTTTATATATTTTTACACTTTTTATACACCCATTGTTATCTTAACATCACTAATATAATGCCTTATAGTCCTGATGATGGTTCAGCAGAACCAAAACACTATAGTGTCAACTTTGTTTCTCAATAATTCTCTCCTTCTACTTGGATTACTTTGTTAACAATTTTTCTTTACAAACTGTTGGATTACAATCAATTATTTTCTTCCATATATATCCCGTATATATATATATATATATATATATATCATCATCATCAAGTTATGATGACAGCATGGAGTTCCCTAACACATTTTTGTCTTTCTTCCCTATTATCCATCACTCCTTGTATATCCCCTTGGTTGCATCCTGTGTCCATACAAGTCTTTGCTGGTCGACCATCACTAGTACATCCATGTGTAGGAGTCCATAAGAGACCAGCGTTTATGAGTTTATCCTTGCTTCTTCAACAATTATTGGATCTCTTTTTTTAAGCAGAGCTCAGTCTGCTCTCCTATTTATTCATAGCTAGAAGGAGAAGAAATGGATTCATGCCTTTCTCTAGGCTATTTGTATGAAGTGAAACACAAATAGCCTAATCTAGGATTTGAACTTGGCTCCCCAAATCCATTTTGCAATGTTTATGCCACCTTTAAAAGTCCCAAAGCCTCATATTATCATGAATGCCGACTACTGTAGGAAACTTGATGGAGTCATTGTTTAGTGAGTCATCATTTCTTTATTTTCAGAATTCTGTTTCCTCTCTCTATCTTCATTCAACAATGATCTCAACTTTAAACCATGTAAATGAAGAATTTTGCAAATTTCTTTTTCTTCTAAGTTGGAAGTTTCTGAAAAATTGATAACCATTTATGCGTTTATGACAATCTCTTGAAATCTTTGTAAACCTAAAGAAAAAAAAGAATTTTTTTTTTTTTTGTAGATTAGAAGGGGCATGTTTTAAGAAATGAAAATCATTTCCAGCCTTTGACATCTTTGGCAGATGTCAACTGGGCTAGGTTGAACACATTGAAAGCTTGACCATGATGAAAAACTGATCCCCATTCCTCATATCAAATTACTAATTAAGTATTTTTGTAATCAGTAATAAATACATGTGATTTATGTATGGGTTGAGTATATAAATTGATGTTTAATTTACATGATATGTTTTTATCTTGGAAGGGTTAAAGAATTCTAGTAAACATTTCATAGTTGCTTCCATTATGAAATTGGAGGATTAAAAAATGACATTCAACATGAATGAACATTCCAAAAAATTATCATTCATATGCATATTGGACTGGAATTGCTTTATTCTCTAGGCTAAAGTATATTTAGTGTATTTCCCTTTACTAGTATTTCTCTTATGTACTTTAAAAATGTATTTCTCTTATGTACTTTAAAAATGTATTTCTCTTATGTACTTTAAAAGTGTATTTCTCAATAAGGTATCATTCTACTGGGTTATAGTTACACATGTGTGTGTGTGTGTGTGTGTGTGTGTGTGTGTGTGTGTGTGTGTGTGTGTGTGTGTGTGTGTGTGTGTGTGTGTGTGTGCGCGTGTGTGTATATATATTTTTTTTGATAATGTAGTTTGAAATATTTATAAATAAAGAGTGCTCAATATCAGCAATAGGCATATATATCTAAGTTAAGATATTGCAGACACAGAATCAATGGTGCTTGGTGACTGCCAGTTTCTCGTCAATGCAATCATTGGCCCAAACAAGCTATATATATATATATATGTGTGTGTGTGTGTGTGTGTGTGTGTGTGTGTGTGTACCAACTCATCTACTCTTGCAGGATGCAACAGAAGGTCAATTTTAAGCAGAATATAACAGGTTTGAATTTAGTTTTCCTTCTCCTAGAATGGTTGTCATACCAAGGATAAAGAGCTCAGCCTGCCTTACTATTTACCCATTACTGGAGGGAAAATAGTTGGATTCATGCCTTTCCCAAAGGCATTAGCACTATGGGAAATCCAAACAGCATTGATCAGGGTTTGAACTCGGGTTACCATGGTAACCATTACACAATGAGTGTATATATTATATATAATGATAAATTCAATATTATAAAGATAATAGAATTAAGAAAATGTTTTCATTATCATTCAACAATATAAAGCGTTTCTTTTCGTTTTATTTGTTTTTTTATAGCATGTTCTTTGCTGAACACATTTTCTGCATAGATACATTACGTTCTCCAATCATAATTGGAACTTGAATTGGTAATGACAATTAATTGAAAATATTGAGTTATCTCCCTTCCTTCGTCTACAGCAACAGGTGAAAGACAACGTCAACCTGAAGTTAGATTATTGTATCAACATTAATGACAACACAACAAAGTAAAAATTAAAAATCAAAAAATAAACTATGATTAATTAATAAAAATGTATAAGTGCATTAACTTCGTTCACAAAAATATACGTCGTAACATTTTTTAAAGTCGTAACGTAAAACTAAAAAAAAAAAGAAAAAGAAAAAGACTAAATCGATGAAAAGAAGAGAATAACAGTACATATTTCTTTACTTTTTTGTCACTTAATGATTTACCACTTATAAAGCCCACCCACAGAGAATATTTCGTCTCGATGCGTGTACTATGTGCGTTAAATCACCATTATTTGATAATATCAACACGTGCGATCACAGCAGCTGAGAATCACTTTTACACAGTGAAGATCTTTCCCATTCACTTGATGCGACAGGTTCATTCTGAACTGTTGTGAATCAATAGCACAAAAAAAAAAGTTTTCTTTCTTTCTTTTTCAATGACTGGATCAGTTGTTGTTGGGTGGTGTGAGTAAGAAGAGGAAGGAAGATCAAGTTTTACCCTCTCGTGTGTCTGTGTGTTGGTTGCCCTGCTCGACCAGTTGCGGGCAATGTGAACACAGAAATTATCACAACCTTATTGTCCAACCTACCTTCTCGGTCTACTTCACCTTCCTCCCTATTGTATGCCCCCTAACTTATTACCGGTCAATATGAAGTACCTTGAATTTACAAATCATTCATAATTTCTCTTGATTTTTTAAAATTTAATTTCTTCACCGTATGGTTCCTGTTCGAAACAAGAATTTATATTCTCTTTCTATCTCTCACACCCCGATTGAGCTAAGTTTTTTTTATTTGGTTGGTCGCTGTTGTCGTCGGAGGCAACCGTGACGAATTGCTATTCAACCTTCTTTTTTTCCTCACCTCAACTCACAACAACAGCAATGCTTTCCAGGTTGGTTAAATTTCGAAAAAGTGAGAATTATGAAGACTTGGGTGGAGATGTTAAAATTCCAAGTGAAAAGGATAAGAAGACTGAATCGGAATTACCACCAGCACCACCAGACGAAATTATGACAATTTCAAAGAGCTTTAGTAATGACAGTTTCACAGGTAAGATATGAATTTCGATTAATACATAGTTGTAAAAAAAATATCCACCTGGTTATAGTAGATAGTTGTCTAGCTAATAAAAAAGAGTATCAACGCATTATTTTCTGATTCCTTTAAAATTCCAAGATCAACATATGTTTGTTTTGGAAGCGCACTGTAACTCTTCTCAATTACTGGTATCATGTTTACCTTTTAAGATTCTTTTATTTTTATTTTTTTAACTGACTTTTTACGGCGGTTTTCTTTCCTGATTTTTTTTTTTTTTTTTTTTTTTTGTGTGTGTTATGTGTTAATATTTAGTATTTGTTTAATTCTTGATATTATCACTTAAGTCAGATATTTATTATTTGATATTTGTTTGTTTTGTTTTTTTGTTTAATTAAATTATTTTTCCTTATCTCCGTTGTGTTTGATTAAGAAATCTCTTCTTTTTTTTTTTCGACACAAATAAATAAATAATCCTAATGCGATCAGAAGTTAAGTAATTTTTTTCTTTTATAGATTTTCATGAATGTTTTCTATTAAGATTTGTTAGATTTTATTACTACTACTAGTTTTTATTGATAATTTTCCTAAGTTATAAAAGTGAAGGAATTTCCATTCATTTAGTGTATTTTATTAATTGCAATATTTTTTTGTTTTGTCCAGCCAATCCAGTCTTGTTCCTGTAGTTTTTAAACATTTCTCGTTTTTGTTTGAACAGAAAGAATCGATAAAAAAAAAGTTCACTAAAATAAAATTAAAAACAAAATATATTGGAAAAATCAACAGCAAGTAGATAACGTCATTCATTCAATCAACTAGGCAATTTTTCTTCGTTTAATTTTCAATTGTTGAAACAAATAAACCCAAATAGTTGAAGTTTCATGCCCCCACCCACCTTTTGACACTCTGGGTGGCATGAGAAATGTTTTACTTTAGAATAAATTTAATATTCATATATTTAATTACAACACTCAAATGGTGTGATTATAATTTTTATGACAACATCATCATGAGACACGCAAAAAAATCTTACAACGTTACTTATATCTTCTTTTTTTAAGCATATGAATATAAAATAAAGCCTTGGCTGTTTGTGTATGTTTTAAAGGTAAAAATGTGTTTGTACCTATTTACACCGAGTTCAAAGTAAATTCCAAATGATAAAAATGTTAGTGTTTTTTTATCACATGTAAAGAGTCTGCTTTCGGTGGAATAGACAAGTTTGCAAATATTTTTACAAAATAAATTGCTTTTATTTCCTAAGGGCTCAAGTAAGAAAATGACAGCCAAATTTGTTTGTATGTGTTTTCTTGGGCGTACAGGTTTTATTCACATTTCAAAGATTAGTGAACCATGGTAGAATGAAAACCTGGGCATATTGTTCCTCTCAATCACATGGTTAGCTACTTAAGTTTTTTTTCTTCGCCAAACTCATTACAATTTAGAGATTTAGTTTTACACAAAATGAAGAATTGAATGAATAAACAGGGTTTGAATTCTTTGTAAATATTTTAAAGCATTTGATAACATTGCATTAAAACCTAACTCAAAAAAAAAAGGTTTTTACTGACATTTAAAAATCTTGCATATGTTTACCTTTTTTTTTAAGTAAAATAACATGACATTTTTGTTGAGTCACTTTGGTGACATTTTTTTTTTTTTTTTTACATTATTCGTAGTGGCTGAACACGACTTTTAAAAGCTATTATTTGTGATAAGAGTAATTTTAATCTTTTTTATGAATTCAATTATTAGTGGCCATCTGTCCAGATTTTAAGATAAACTTGAGGGTTTCTGATTCCTGATTCAATGGTTCGAAAACTTCGTTGGTCAACAAACAAATACATTTAAAAAAAAGTTTCTTCATGAAATTTGTGAAACTTTAAATAAATTTAATTCTTACTTTTCTGGAAATAACTGTCCCTTGTGTTTCCAGTTCGTTTTATTTTGAATCCATCGTTGTTGCTTTTACATTCTGAAGACAAAGATAAATGTTATTAAGTTTACTAAATTATCTTTACCTATTAAAACATAGTGTTTTACTCTATGGCATTGCTCTGATTAGAAAATCCTTAAAAAATCATTATCGGATTCCTTTCAAACAAATTCATTTTATTTTTCAGCAGGTCACTTTTCACCATTTCAGATCTGACAAAATGCTAACAATGAAAATCTCAATTAGACCAACTATCAGCTGAAACTAACTCCCCCCCCCAAGTACTGTGAGACCTCATTGTTAACTTACCCTTTTATTTCTGTTGTCACAACTAGAAGTAATTTTAATTAAATTGATATTTTGAATATTTGAACCAAAAAAAAAAATGTTGATTCCTGAAGTGTGTATGATTCTTTCTATGGTGCCTTGCAATCATTAACGATCGCTTCTCCTTTGTCTAACCTGAAAGTTATGAAATTTGAAAAAATGCTTAAACCCAACTGGGGTTTCTCTCACACATAAACATTGGAGCCATTGGCAGTTTTGTTTGGTGATCTACAACAATTTGAAATGAAATTTTAAAATTAAAAAAATAACTAAATTTTAAAAACTTAAATGTAAAAATAATATTGGCATCATTTTGTTTTTATAGATTCAAAACAAAACGAAAAAAAAAAAAAAAAAATTCAAGGTAAAAATCTGCTTGCTTTCAAAATTTTTATTGGGAACAAATTTTAATTAAAATTTTTGTTGTGCTAAGTGTAAACGACTTGTTATTTTTCCCCACCTTCTGTAAATGGGGAAAAAATTTCTTCGCACAAAAAGTAGATGTGCCTTTTCTTTATAGTAAGTATATTGCCACAAAACAAAAACACTGTAAAAAATAAATAGACTTGTAGTCAGTTTGGAATCGAACCTACAACTCATTGAATATGTTACTTGGTCTGTGTTGGTTCTTTCTATGATTTTAAATCCTAAAGGAAAAAAACTTTTGATTCTTTGTGTTTGGATAGAATCGATTTAAATTCAGTAAATAAATAAAATTAAATTTAAAAAAAGGATTTAAAAAATTCAGCTGCTAACAAAGTTTTTTTTTTTTATTTACTTGATAGGCAGGTAAGATTTTTATTGTTAGGTTTACTTAGGTAGTTCCACTGTAAACTGAAACCAGTGAATCCCCCCCACCGCCCGATGAATGAAAAGAAAAGAAAATTTAATTACAGAGTTAAAATAAACCTCAACTGAATAAATACTTTACTGTATTGATCTTTCTACCTCTTAAATACTAAGCATTAAAAAACAAACAAACATAACAGCTTCCTCTTGTATCCAGATGTTAAAGTTTCAGGAAAGATGATGGGACGTTTTTTTTTTCTTTTCATTCATTCATTTCATTGCTATATGATTTTACATAAATGTAATTAGGGCTTTATGTTAGCAATTAGGAAAAAATTTAATTCATAAAATATTTGACATTCTAATTCTTTTTCCTTGAAAATAGTGAATAAGCAGTTTTAGTTTGTACTCTCGTTGACCCCAGAACTAAACATATTGCTTCTGAACCCCTACAATATTTTGGTATTTTCTCTATATTTCTTTATTTCTCCCTTCGGTGTTATAACACTTATTAAGTGTTTCTATTATTGGTTTTAATTTTTTTTAATCTTAGATTATCAAGTATTTTGAGCAATGTACTTAAAACAACATCTAAACCTCCAAATCACTCTGCGTCCAATACGGTGAAGGCCAGTCTTCTTTTAGACGCGTGTAAATTTCCTTTAATTTTATTTTTTCAGAATTATGTTGAATTTAGGATGCGTCTTATATGCCGCAAAACACTGTTAAATTAAATGTCAACAGAGAAAGTATTTTAAATAAAACATTTAAAGTTCAGTGCGAGCGATAATGAGTGTAGTACTCGTGCAGGCCACTGGTAGAATTGAATTTTTCGTGGGCGTCTATGAACGAAGCCTTTTGTTAAAGGTTTGTCCAACAAATTATTCTCCAATAGCAGATAATGTACCAAGTGCATTCAGTGGTTATAAGTTCAATCCTTATGTTAGGCTATGAAAGTTATATACTCTGCTGGGAAAAGTGAAAGTAATATCACAAGGATGAACTAAACTGATAAGAAAGATTTAAAATATCCCACAGAATGGACAGTAGAATGAAAGCAATCAACTTCCATAGATTGAATATTTTTTAATTTGAATTACCTATTTTTAGTAAATATAACACACCCTAGAAAGGTCAGGGAGTACAGTGGCTAAAATGTGACAATAACAAACAAGGTGACGCATGTTTTAATAAAACAGTATATATTAATGATTATAATTAAATTTTGGATATGGATTCCGTTGAAATATTTTTTTGTTCTTTTAGACATGCTGGAGTTAACATTATAAGAATACTAATATAAGGCCACTTCTATGATAGTAGTTAAAGTCGTGTCTCTAATGGGAGCCAGTGAAGTTAGTTTTCTATCATTATATTCTTGATAAGTTGCATGTGGGTGTCCAGTTGGTCGTAGCTGTACTAAAATTGTTATGTTCGGCTCTAGGTTAAGTTCATTAATAAAAATTGATAAAGTAACAAGATACTAATCTTTAAAAATACAAATGTTTAAATAACAGTCTATATATTTCTAAGATTCTCATTAAACTTCTCCCTGTAGAACATCTCTACTTAATAGACCATAAGTTTAACAGAGATACGAAATTTATCAAACATTACTTCAATACTAGAAAAACTATGATGACAGATGGACATTATATCAACCGAAGAGTTGAACAAAAAATCAAACAATTCATAAAAACATTTCATCTTAATCCTCAAGCATATACACTTTGGTTCATTAACTTCCATATTAAAAATACTCGAATGTTAAAAAAGATAATTTGAAAATTCATTGCCTTTTTATAAATCGATTTTTCTATTTAACTACATCAAGAAAATTAATTACTTCTACATTTGGGATTATTTACAAACACCTTCAATTCAAATGGTCAAGTTGTTAGGATAAAGATCAAGTATCATTCTCATACGATGCTGATTCATTGGCATTCCAAAGTCTTTTAGTCTTGAAATAAACATTCCTTGAAGATGTTCGCCTAAGACTGAAACAGCTTGGGATAAACAAATCTATTAAATGTTTTTTACCAACATTTATGTCTATTCTTTCATATATATATATATATATATATATATATATATATATATATATATAATTATTGATATCAAATATAATTATATAGAAGCTGGTCAAATTTAGAGGAAGAAGCTGTTTAGAAAAGAATTTTTCACAAAGTGCTCAACTATATTAATGCAGGAGCTATGGTTATGATAATATTAAAATAACTGCAAAGAAATCACTCCTCTTATATATGTGAGTCTCCATAGTGTAATTGCTATAGAGACTAGACTACAACCTTAAAGTAAGTGAGTGTGAACTCCAATTGTGCTGTTACCCTCAATTTTGGACTAATGCCCCTTGGGAAATGTATGAATCTCTTTATCCCTCCCTCAGCTATTGGTTAAATAGTATCACTGCTGTTCTTCTATAAGGATGGATTTGGCATTCAATAACCCAGGAGGGTTGGTATACCATTAAAAAACAAACAAATCTCACCATCCTCTCTCTTATAAAATCCCAAAACAGTCATCCAAAAGTGGTGAATTTATTACCACTCTGGGTCAGAGTGGACCTGGGAGTAATAGCAATGACAGGGTACTCCTTTTCCTCTTCTTTTTTTTTCTTCCTTTTTCTCTTCTATTCTCTGGAGTGTTTTGGCAAATTTTTTGCTTTTTTCATCTTTCAATCTGTTGTATCTGAGAAGTTCCATACATTTAAACATTATCACCTGTGACAATCACATGATAGTTTTTTGAAAAAGAATGCTGACTGAATGATCTTTCTTTGTGTGCGTATATATATATATATATATATATATATATATATATATATATATATATATATATATATATATATTTCTTTTTTTTGCCTTTTCCCCAATTATTGTATTTTATTAAAACCGAAACATTTTAACAGTGACTTCCCATTATAATGAATTTTTCCCTTTTGGATTAATTTGTTCTATTTTCTTCAGACTGGCAGATTCACTTCCATTATTTACTTTTGTGTGTGTGGGAAACCATAACCCATCAAAAATAGCACATCATTGCTAGAGTTATATTAAAGCTATACATTTAAAATGCTCTAACTTATAGAATAAAAGATTCCAGTCCAATCTGAAAATAAATGATAATTTTGTGAGAATCAGCAATGGACATAATTTTGTAAATTCTTGATATAACTTGAGGTAACTCTTTTTTTTTTCTAAACAGAAGCATCAATATCATCATGAACTCTGGAAACCTGAATTCATGGGTCAAATTTTAAAAGGTGATCAATTATTGTGCTTTTCACATTAAAAAAGTACAACATCATTATACAGTAAAAGAACATTGTCATAAAATGATGAAAAAGAGAAAAACCTTGAAAAAAAATACTAAGTAGTGACAAGACTAAATAGAATAATCTATTGAAACAGGTTCATTAGACAGTTTTGAAGAGAATTGAATATCTAAAGATTTGACATTGATACTGGATTTCTATTCAGTTTCACTTATCCTTCAATGAGAACAAGACTGAAAGAAACAAAACCATTGCAATACAGGCAGAGAGCTTCTTACTCAATGGATTAAAGTTGCTTAATGTGACTTGTTCTATAGATGAACTGGACAAAGATCTCTCTCTCTCTCTCTCTCTCTTTTATTCATACTGAAAACACTAATATATGTAGTATCTCGGTCAGCTGGGGTTGTAGAATACACTGATTGTATCTCTGCAGAGGAGTGACCTGACCCCTAATGAGTGTTCTGGGTATGGCACTAAACTGTATCTGATGATGAGGCTCCAGGTCTGGAGCTCAGGGGAGTATAATATACCCCTTCATTGCTATTACTCCCAGGTCCACTCTGACCCAGAGTATTTGTACCTATCAAATAGATCTGTTTAACTATTGAACTGTGTGCAAACAAATGACTCATGTTAAATTGAATTGTTAGTGTTAGATAGTGATGTTAGAAACCATTTAACTGTGTGCAAAGAAAACTTTTGGTGTTAGATAGCAATACTTGAAATTATTTAATTGTATGCAGACACTAAATAGAATTATTTGTGTTAGGAATACTTGAAACCATTAAACTGTGCAAAAATTGAATTATTGATATTACATAGCAATACTTGGAACCATTTAACTGTGTGCAAATGAATAAATGGGATTGAATAGAATTATTAGTTTTATATACTGAAAACCATTTATTTTTGTGCCTATAAGATTATTTATCTGAGTAATATTTGAAATCACTTCATTGTTTGCAAACAAATGATTAATGTCAAATAAAACTATTAGTATTAGATAACAATAATTGAAATCATTTAATTGATTGATAGCAATACTTGTGTGTAAACAAATTAGCTCTAACTTATTTAAAAATTTGATTACCTATAGACTATTCACTTCCAAATCATTTGTATAACCATTTAACTGTGTGCAAACAAATTAGCTCTGACTCACTCAAAAATAAGATTACCTACAAACTACAGACTTACAAATCATACGTATAACCATTTAACTGTGTGCAAACGAATGACTGATCTTAAATTAAATTGTTAATGTTACAAAGAAACTATTTAACTGTGTCCTAACAAATGAGCTCTGGCTCATTTAAAAATGTTATCTATAACTATTCATTTACAAATCATATATTCAATATATGTATAAATAGAATTTGGCTTTAAATAACCTACAAAAGTTGATATACTATAAAAACCAACCAACCAACTTAATGTATGCAATGTTGTAGCTTAGCCCAACTCCTGGTTGGCTTGCAGATGCAGTTTCTTTAATGATCACTTGTGGCTGGATGTAGAATAAAATAGAATGAGATCATCTTGTAAAAAGACCCCAAACAACAAGTTATTATAGTCACAGTTTTATGTGCTAAAAGCTAATGCAGACTTTGAGAAGAAGGTACAAGCAAATATGTCTAAGGCAAGTACTCCTGAACTGACATCTGTAATGAAGCTATCTGTCTAGTTTGTCTCTTGGGACTGTGCCTTTTTATGATGGCTTTAGTTTTTTGTCTTGTTAGAATTACCTCAAAGAGCATCAATCAAATATTATGACCAAGTTCATTGACAAGTCAACAAGTATGCTCTATTTGACCTTTGTCTTAGAACTGAACCTGGTCACCTCATTATTTTCAGATGCCCTCTTTAGAATAGAGAGTGCCAGCTCATATCCTTACACAGTAAGAACATCCAGTCTATAGATTTTTTTTTTTCTTTTTTGTGAACTGGCTATGAAATCTGCACATCTTGAATGTCTCTTTATTTAGGATGTTAATTAATGTCTTTAACTTGCTAGACTCTTGTCTCTGTTTTTATCTTTTGACTGTAAAAATCTCAGTATGTATTAAATCATGGTACTTGTATAGTGTGATCAGTGTGAAAAAATGCAGATATTTTACTGATCACTACAGTTGTACATTACCTGGCACATCTGTTTATTGAATGAAATAAAATCAATGAGCTTAACTTCAAGGTGTTGTCTCCTCAAACAGCACTTACCTCCTTGTCTAAAAAGAGTAGGGTCAGGTTCATTAACAGATGCCTGATGTGCCTGAAAAGGGGAATGCCAATAGAGCTAAGCTATTTTCAGCACCGCCCTCATTTGTGTCTTTGCTTTAAAAAGCTGACTTTGTTTCAAACTCTGTCTTTTGCAAAGAGGCAAGGTAAATAAAATTACAGGAGTAGAGTTTTTAAAATTTTTGAATAACCATTTTATTGTATTTTTAAATTTTCTTGCTGTATTTCCAACTTGCATGAAAGATTTTTTTATTGAGCTTCTAGCAGGTAAGTAAGTTCAAACTCGTCACACTATCATATTTACTTTTGGATTAAAATTCTTGGGGAAAATATGAACTTCTATCACCTCTGCATCTCTAAGTAAAATAGTACAACTAATTTTCTTCAAAAAGGACTTTGGTATTAAAATAATTCACAAAGGTTGATGTGATATTAAACAAAGAAACACTTAATAGAACTCACTATGTGGACATTTGATTTAATATAATCATCTAAATAAATTTAAATAGACCTAAAATTTTGAGTTTTAAAGTTATAATTGAGCATCTTGAACATATCTAGCTATTGTTGACATTTACTGATTTTCATCTTTCTCCAGTTCAAAACTGAATTTTTTTATAACTGACTTGACTTTTCATTTTTGCTGGTAATAATTGTGGTTGGTTGAATTTTGTTAAAAAATTGAGTTAAAAGTTTTGTATGTGTAGAGCAACTTGCACAAAGCTTCATTTTTGACCATTCCAGATGGAATCGTCAGAATATTAACACTTGTTTTATGTTCCCCCTCCCAGTGTATATCCATTACAATGATAATATTCATTTCAAGAGTGAATCAATAAGTCTGCAGCCTAACATATTGTTATTAGCTGAATTTTAGTGAAATTAAATTTTAATATAAATATGAAAACTTTCACTGTATAATGTTTAATCTCTTTGATCAGTGAATTCAGATGGAGATTATATTGAAAGATATTTGTGTAAAAAGTCATTTTTCATCATTTGGCTTTTTACTCTTTGATAAATCTTTGTATTTCAAATTTTTTTTTTTTTGTATAGATAAATCATAAATATAATGATTTGATACAAAGATGCACTAATTATTCTTTAACCTCCACGTAAAGTTATCAGTTGAATTCAGATTTGAAATTTTCATTGTATAATCTTTAATTGATATGATTAATTGAGAAGTATTGGGTTAAGTACATTGATTAGAAGGAAATTATGTTGAAAAATAAACATTTGTTATGTAAAATAAATACCTTTATTTTCTTTTTTTTGTCTTCATGTATCCAAGTTGATTTAAGAATTTTTAAATATCACAAAGGTCAGAAAATTTATGAAAAATTTGGTCCTGGGTATGACGTTAAACTGCATCTAGTGGTGAGGCTCTATTGCTGGAGCTCATGGGAGTGTGGAGTACCCCTACATTAGCATTACTCCCAGGTTCACTCTAACTCAGACTGGTAGTACCTGTTAGTGTTCCAGCTATAGGTCAAATAGATCTGTTTAAAAAAATTATTTGTATTTATATAGGAATACTTTATATTATTATCATTTGGAGTTTTCAGACTATTATCTTTTTACCTAAGCTCGTATTATGATTTTAAAATTTTTTTATCTAACCTTTTTGTTTATTGGTTTCCATATTGTATCCATCTCTATACTTGGTCTACTCAACAGATCATTGTAGCCCAACATATGTGCTGATTCCTTAAGGCATCTAATTCTCCAATGTTATTCTCTATCAATTATTTTAACTTCATCCCATAAAGGTAAATTATATTCTCAACATTTTGGCTGGTGTGTCCTCTGGCCTATGGATTAAATAAAGGATGTAGTTTGAAATTTTGTGTAGGCTCCCAAGTTTGACAAAAAACATCTGAAGAAAGCTGGAGGACACGTTGGCTAAAATACCATTAAATTCAATCAAAAAAAGTAATTTCAAGAATCTTGTAATTGTTCGACCATAAAATAATACCATGGTGATTTGACTCATTAAATGTAAAGTGATTTTTATAACATTAATTTTATACTCTTGTCTGCAACAACAGTATATATATTATGAATAAAAATCTGAAGAAAATGATCTCTCAAGATTTAGAAATACATGAACATTTGACCATTTAACTTTAATAGAATTAATTACACTAATTAAATACACTTGTTAATAAGCAATTATTTAGAAATAGAATAAAGTAATATCTTCTTCCTTTCTGATTCTGTGTTTATTGTATATAACTGGAGGCAGGGAGGGGTGACTCATTGGATAGATATCTTTACAAAGGTATATATCCAGAGAGCCTTATTCAGGATTTGAACTCGGATCACCAATTCCATTTCTTATGATGATAACCATTGCGCTAAGTATTTCTCCACGTTTATTGTAATGGTCATTTTGTTAATTCAACTTTGGGATACAAGGCAACAATAAGAATGTAAAAAGATTATTAAAAGTGCTTAATCCAAGAAAATTGACAAAATAAGTTAATGGTAATTTCTATTTATGCAGATTTTCTATATCGAAGTCCATTAACATCTGTCCCTTCTTTTCCTGAAAGCATTTTTGTGGAATTGATGGAATTGGCTACCAAGTCAGTTTCCTTTAGTTTTGATGACACCATGTACTGTCAAGTAGATGGTATTTTGATTGGTTATCCATTAGGCCCTATACTTGCAAATATTTTCGTTGGGTTCTATGAAAAAACTACTTTTTGACAGGTTTCCCAAGCCTTATATTTATTTACATTACGTGGACAATATTTTCCCATTTTTGTTTATGTAATGATGCTTTATCTTTCTTCTAGTGGTTGAATGATTTACATCCTTCACTAAGCTTCACTATAGATGAAGAGAAGGATAATAAATTACTATTCTTGGATGTATTAGTTGAACAACGTTCATTTGCTTTTGTAACTAGTATATATAGAAAGCCTACATTCACTGGCTTGTATTTGAGTTGGGATGCTTTTGCTCCTAAGATTGGGAAGGTTAACCTGATCAAGTGTCCTACATTCAGGGCTCTTAAGATTTGTTTAGATAACTGGATTAAAAGTGAATTTGAACAGATTAAAAATTTATTTTTGGGTAATGGGTATCATAAAGAAGCTATTGTCAACACTATGAACAAAATTGTTGATAAGTTTAGGAATAAAATCAGGCCATTTGGCCCTCCTAAATGCCCAGTTTATGTTAGACTTTCTTCGATTGGATCTCCTAGCCAGTTGATTGCCGATATGGTTTCTTTCTCTGTTACACGCTGTTATAATATGGCTATGGTTCGAACCATCTTTACTACTTGAGCTGCATTCCACTCTACTCATAATGATATGCACCCTATCTTTCAACAAAACAATTTAATTTATAAATTTCAATGGTGTTGTAATGCCTCATGTATGGAGTGCACTTCCCAGCGTCTTGAGGTTAGAGTCAAACAGCATGTTCCCAGAGGTATTCGTAACCACACAACATCCAGACATTCAAAATTGCTCAATTCTGCCATCTGTGAGCATTTGAGTGCTATGAATAGTTGTGTGGTTAATTATAACAATGACTGCTTTGGTGTCTTACATAGAGCTTGGGCAAAACAACATTTATAGTTGTCCTAGAGACCCTTTACATCCTACCTTATTAGCCAAGTCTGTGCAAGCAAAACCCTAAGCACTCCTTAAATTTACTTCGAGATAATTTTTGCTTGACTCAGGGCGGTTTTTAATTTTTTTCCTCCCCCCTGGTCTTGCTATCATTCTCACTTTCACCCTCTTTTAACCAATTTAATCTATTTACATTGTTTTAAACAACTTCTGATGTTGTTGCTTGACAAATGTCAGATGAAAGAGCCCTTGTGATTCCAATAAAACACTTTTTAAAATTTTTTTTATATATTGCTATCTCCCTAATTGTATATTTCTCTTAGTATTTGTCCGTTCAAAATAAGCTACTAAATTCAAAATGATAAATATATGAAAAATTATGAAAATATCTAAAGTTAATGGATACAAAAATAAAGATTTCATATTGATATCAACAATGTTAGATATTATTTAGGACATCCATTTAACTACTTGAATATAAAATACTAGGTGACACATATTTATTATTGTCAAAACCTGGTTTCACTGCAACGTAATAAGAAATTCCATTGTTATCATAACACAAAGTGACTCAAAAAAGAAAGTTAACAGGTAGACTACACTACTTAATTTCTCTCTCTCTCTCTCTCTCTCTCTATTTAACTTACTATTCTTGAGTTTTCTCCTTTGTCATGTTCTTTTTCTCTTTTCATTGCTTCTAACTTATTTCTTCTTCCCAAATTTTCTTTTGTTTCCTTCAGTGACCTGAAATGATTTCATTTAACTAATTTTTTTTCATTTTCAAATTGCCAACATGACTAATTCCATTATCTCTACAGCCATAGACTGCGGAAATGCTAATAACTATTCTAAAACTATCATATTATTAGTAATGTCTTTGCTACAAAAACTTACAGGCATTAAATTTAGAAATTCATATGCATATTTATCCAAGTCCTCCACCATGGACAGGATGTGACACAAGGTCAATTTTTAAAGAGTGTTTGAATTCGGAATCATCATTCTTCTATACTGATTGTTATACCAAGGCTAAAGAGCTCAGTCTGGCCTACTATTTATCTATAGATGGCGTGGGAGAATATTTAGATATGTACTTTTCTTAAGTTTATTAGTGTTATGTGAAAAGCAAACTGTCTTGACTAGGATTTGAACTTGGGTTGCCATCTCCATTTCCTATAATGATGACCATTACTCCACGAATCCCTCCTACTTTAAGAATTCATATAACCGGTTTGTGGTGATGGTAAATGAGGATAAGTGGCACTTCTGATCTGTGTTCTTAATTTAGCTAAATCAGAAGCCAAAGTCATTTGAAAAAGAATAAAGATGTACCAGCTTTGAGAATTGGAGAGAAAAAGAATAAAAACATTCTGTTTTTAATGGGTCAAGGTAGAGATAATAAGAGAACAATGATTTCAGATCAGCTCATTTGCTACATAACCAGCTGAAGTACAAAACTTGTTTCTTGAGTAGATCAAAAATAAACCCCAACTAAAAATAGAACAAGGATCATGCATGTAGATTCTTTTTGTTTTTTGTTTGTTTTTTTTTCCAATTTACAATGATCATGTTTGATTTGTGTTTAAAAATATCTAAACTAAATAATTATAAACTTGGCCATTGCTTGTGTCTCACTTTAAATAATTCCAAATTACTTTTGATATTACCAAATGATATTACAGTCGGACCAGGAATAAATTTATCATTCCTGTGTTTAAAAATCAAAGAGATTATTTAAGAAACTTTTAAATACAGTGTCCAGTAGAATGATCTCTCAGTTCTGGAATGTAAATAAAAATGGCAACATAGAATTAAATTTTGAATTGAATCTATTTTAAGAACAACATCCGCCATGCTTAATCTTGTGATATCAGCTCAGTTGGTTTGGGCTGTAGAATACACCAGCTCTATTTCTGCTGAGGGGTAAGAAGCCTCCAACAAGTGTCCTGGATATGACATTAAACTGTCTGATAGTGAGGCTTCAGTCTTGGAGCTGTGGGGAATGTGGAGTACCCCTTCATTGCCATTGCTCCCAGGACTACTCTGACCCAGAGTAGTGTAGCATCTGATTAGGTCCTGTCTATCAGTCAAATAGAACTGTTTTTATATTCAACTGTATGTAAAACAAATCACTAATGTTTAATCAAATTGTTAGCAATACTTGGAACCATTTAACTGTGTGCAAACAAATGAGTAATGTTGAATAGAATTATTCATGTTAAATAGCAATACTTGTAACCATTTCACTGTCTGCTGACAAATGATTAATATTGAATAGAATTATTAGTATTTGATAGCAATAATTGAAATATTGAACTGTGTAGAAACTATAGCAATACTAGTGTGTAAACAAATCAGTTTTAACTTATTTGAAAATAGAATTACCAACAAACTGTGAGCAAAAAAATGAGCTCAGGCTTGTTTAAAAATATTATCTACAAAATGTATTTACAAATCATATATATATATATATAAAGAGGATTTGGCATTAAATAACTTACAAAGGTTAATATGCCATAAAACTAATTTAACAATTTGAGCTTTCAGGTATTCCCACAGAAAGTAATTACAAGAGGATAAATCTGATGAATTAGTGGGCTATGATGAGACGAGGTGACCTTGAAAGATTTTTTGAACAGATATATATATATATATATATATATATATATATATATATATATATATATATTACACACACACACTATTAACCAAAAGTTTGGGACCATATTGATTTTTTCTTCAAACTTAAAAAATGAATGTTTCACATCTTCAAAGAAATAAATTTATTTTTTCTATGTTTGCCTGCAATCAGGCAATAATCTAAATCAAAGTTGATATAAGTTAAATATAATTTTAATTAAATCAAATTTATATTTTCTATTCATCAAAGAATCCACCATGAGTATTTATTACTGCAGAGCGAATTCTTAGCATCTTTTCTAGTAACTTGTAAAAAGATGCTGGTGGAAGTGATTTCCAAGTCGTGTGGAAATCTATTAATAACTCTTTCTTATTCTTTGGCAGTTCACTTCAAACTTTACAATCAATTGCAAAATTAGCTTTTATTATGAACTTAGTGAAACAATTCAGGGTGGACCCAAACTTTAGATCAGCAGTTGTATATACTCACACACACACACACACATATATATAATCTTAACCTGACTGCTCAACAAGAGTCAAGTGGTTAATTAAACAACTTCTACCATAAATATTTTTAAAAATAGTAATTAATTAATTAGTTAGAGTAATTAATGGAGGTGATTATGGTGTTATACTTATTATTGGAAGGAAATAGGATTGGTTTCTCAAGTTCAAATCCTGAATAAGGCTGTTTGTATTTCACTGAGTGTTCAGCCCAGTCCATTCAGCCTGTAGAATATACAGACTGCATCTCTGCAGAGGGGTAAGACCACCCCCCAACAAGTGTCTTGGGTATGACACTAAACAATCTGGTGGTGAAGCTCCAGTCTTGGAGCTTTATGGAATGGGGAGTACCCCTTCATTGCTATTACTCCCAGGTCCACTCTGGTCTGGAGTGATAACACCTGATAGGGTCCTATGTATGGGTCAAATAGAACTGACTTTTAAACTGTGTGCAAACAAATGACTTATGTTAAATTGAATTATTTGAAATAGAACTGTTGGATCATTTAACTGTGTGTAAACAAATCACTGATGTTTAATTGAATTGTTAATGATACATAGCAATATTTGTAACCATTTAACTTTGTTGACTTATGTTTCCAAATCATATATATCTATGTATAAACTAGATTTGGCTTTAAATAACCTACAATGTTTGATATGCCATAAAACTAAACTTAACAGTGTTCTTATACTTTTGGGAAGGGTATAGATCCAACTATTCTCTCTTTCAGTTCGAGGTAAATAGTAGGGCAGAATAGGCACTTTAATCTTAGCTTGGCAACTGATCTTGGAGAAGGAAAACTCTGAATTCAAACCTGTTAAACTTTGCTTAAAAAAATGGACCTTGTGTCTGCTAGAGCGGAAAGGTTGGTAAGTAAATTTTAATTTTTTTTTCAAATAATAATTGTAATCTCATAGAAATTCTAACATATCAATGATTTTTGGTTTTATTTCTTTTTTTTAATGGGATATCAGCCTTCATGGGTTATTTAATGCCAAAGTCATCCTTGTAGAAGAACAGTAGTGGTACCATTTAACCTATTGATAGGGGTGGGTGGATAAGGGAGTTCATGCCTTTCCCAAAGGTCACACAGTGAACATAGTGTGACTGGAGTTCAAACTTGTTGACTATGATATCACAGTCCAGCCTGTTAGCCATTCTGCCACCCCCTAATAATTTTTGGGATACAAAAGAATATTGTGGAAGAGTGATTAATTAGGATTCATAGATGAATAATTATAATCCTTAAGGCGGCGGGGGGAGGTCATCCCTCAACCAACTTGTAAGGGTTTCTGATAAAAACAGAAAGTTTCTTAGTGCTGTGCAGACTAACCCTGGAAAATGGTTCAGCTTCTTTGTTTAATGGCATATCATCTTTTGTGGGTTATTTAATGCCAAAGATATCCTTATAGAAGAACAGTAATGGTACTATTTAACCCATAGCTAGAAGAATAAAGGGGTTCATACCTTTGTGAAGGGTATTAGTTCAAAAGTGAATGTAATTGTATAGACTAGAGTTTGAATTAGCATACTAGGCTGTTGTACTGAAGGATGTTAGCCATTATGTCACTGGGAATCCTCCTGAAAAGTAGAGATGAATGCATCAAACATATTGAGATATGAGGTGCATACCATAAGTTTCTAGACTTTTTTCGTATGGGCACTTTTATTGATAGTACACACATGAAACTTTAGTCCCCTTCGAAGTTATCTCCTTCGGCGCAATGCACTTCTATCGTTCCAACAACTTCTGAAATACCTCATGGAAGTCCTCCTGTGTGAGTGTGTCAATGACCTTCCTCACAGCCTCTTTCATCTCCTCAATTGTCTTATAATGATAGCCTCTGAGCTTAGGGAATAACGAAAAGTCACAGGGAGCAAGGTCTGGACTATAGGGAGGCTGAGGAACTGTCTTGATGCTCATCTTGGTCAAATAGTCTGTGACAAGGATGGAGTTGTGGACTGGTGCATTGTCCTGGTGGAAATGCCACTGACGCAATTTGAAGAATGCTGGCCTCTTCTGACAGAATCTCTTCCTGAACTCCTTTAAAACCTCAACATAGTAACCCTAACCTTAACCCTTTGGCTAATCAACTCTGGTGTGTTGACTTCCTTACTCCTCCCACACCTCTCATCATCCCTCACAGACTCCCTGGCTTCCTTGAATCTCTTATGCCACTCAAAAACTGATGCTCGATTCATGCAAGATGGTCAAAAAGCAGTCTGAAGCATTCACACATTTCTGTGTGCTGCATTTTTTCCAAGTTTAAAACAGAATTTTATTGCATATTGTTCTTCTAAAGTGTCAGATTGCATTTTTGAAATTCACCAGCTGTGCCAATCAGGCTTTAGCAGGGTGTATTCCAATTGCTGCTGTAGCTGTTGATTTGAATCTGAAATCATAAAAATTGGTCAGTCATCTCATAAGATGTATAGCAATAACATACTGAATGTTCAAGAGTCTACAACAATTTTAAATGCCCATACGAAAAAGTCTGGAAACTTATCGTATGCACCTCGTAAAAGACAAATCGAAGAACATGTTGGAGATAAGATAAAACCCAATTCTAACTCGGCCAAAAACTTGTAAGATGGATGATGTCTAAAGGTATTTGGTGAATTTTTTTTTTTCTGAAGGTGGGACCCTATTCTTCCCTCTTCATATAAACTCTTAATTCTGTGGTCACTGTTCACAAAAAGGAACCTATTTAAAAACTAATTGACTGATCAGTGTGAAGATGAATTATTTCAATTGATGAAGAGTTAATAAAGACATTTGTACCCCTTATGAAATAAAAACAGTGTTTTAGATATTTTCACCAGCATTTTTGTCATCTTTGACATTTTTATCATGCAAGATTTTCTTTGTGATGAAACACACCTCTTAACAGACACTTCAATCAATTCTGCTGTAAAATTCAATTTGTGCAAAGAAGTTGATTGATTGATTTAGATCAATTCAAAGGAGAGGTTCACCATTATATGTACAATACAAATCTACTTCCATGAGCATCTTGGGTAGTGTAATGGTTAGCAAGCTAGACTTGCAAATCTTCACAAGTGAGTTCAATTCTCTCTGGGTGCCTCATTCATTCAGCTTTGTACCACAACTAAGCAAAAAGCTTAGTAAATTGCTAAAAATCTGTTTCCATTAATTCTTATAAAATATAAATTTAGCTTTAAATCTGAGTGTAAAGTGACATTTTATTTAGAGAATTTATGCTATCACCAATGGTCCAGAAGATCTGGGTTCAATCCCAGGTCGCGTCATACCAAAGACTTTAAAAACGGTACTTGATACCTCCTTGTTTAACACTCAGCAATATAAGGTACATATCAAGGGTAAAGTGGAGCAATCCCCTACAGCTCAGTGTAGTAGCTATTGAAAAGGGAGCCTTTCTGGTCACCCTCGACTACGGTCACCAACTTTACTTTTACTATAATCCTTACTAATTAATTATCATTTACTAAATTTAGCTTAGTAAGGCACAAAGTCAGAGGTATAGGGCACCTAGTAAGACTCAAACTCACTAATAATGGTCTATTAGCCTAACTTGATAACCATTAAACTATTTGAAGAGTCAAATCAATACTTAAAAATAAAGAAATTACAATCAAAATGGATAAAAACATAAAGCTCCACACAACAATTAAGTTGAAAATTAGATTGAAAATTTCTTTACTCTCTAAATTAGAGCTTTTAAATTTCAAATATCTACCAACAATGTGCCATTTTGGTTGTTACAATAAATTGGAGGATTATAATTTAGATAATATAAGTAAAAGTTTAAAGAAAAATCTTCAATGAATTATTAAGTGCCAATACAACAGCTGTCTTGATAGATTTAAATTATGCATTAATATTTTAACATCAGTTTTATAATCAATTTTGTTAACTGCTGATAATCCATAAAAAGTAGAACTAACATGTTCTTTGTAGATATAAAAATGTCACTTGATGTACTCTTCAATATCTACACTCATTTTTGAGAATGTGAGATTTCACTTGCTGGTTGACCATAATGTTCTTTGATATGACTTGAATTATTTTGCTGTTTCATGTTGGTCTGATTACTGTGCAGACAGAACATCAGTTAATTGTATACAATCCATTCTTCATTGCATATCACAACGGGATAAAAAAATTGATCAATTTTGTTGTGCAAAATAAGTGCAGAGTCAATTTTGTAACAGTTATTTTTTTTATTTATTTTGTTCGGCTCATGTGGAATCAATTTGTCAAACTCTTGTGCTTTTTTAGTTTAATACAAATGTTAAAAAAACTAATAGTTAATGTTTAGTTCTTCTACAATCTTTCTTTTGTATTCTAGGTAAATTCTTTGTATCAAATTAATTGCTCTTATAATATTGAATTCCCTAACCTTTTAGTTCTTTTTATTAAATTCTTAAAAGCAATGATTAAATTGTGAATTTACCTTACAATGAATTTACTGGACACACTTGTTTTGCATTCATCTATTTACTGTCACCAACTGCTGAAGGAAATCCATGATTCTTCAAAACTTTCATCTATGTTACAAAATTTCTGGAACCAATATTGAGCTATATATTTGTTTCAATCTCCTGGCCAAATGCTTGGTTGATTTTTACAATCAGTTTCTATTGTATTACGTACTATTTTGAATTTGTACAATAAAATCACTTGAATTTGCTTTTCTTTTAATCTTTGAATAATCAGTTTAAAATTAGCAAAAATAAAGATTGATTGATTTTAATGGCATATCAACCTATCTTGGATTATTTCATGCCTAGAATTTAGGGAATCATATTCATTGTCTATTCATATTTACATTTTTTTGTGTAGCTATTTATAAGGATTTTTTTTTTTGCTCATGGTCCTTTCAAATACAAATAATTTTTGAACAGATTTATTTGATCTATTGATGGGACCCCCTAACAGGTGCTACTATTCTAGCTCAGAGTGGACCTGGGAGTAATGGTGATTAAGGAGTACTCCATACTCCCCAGATCTCCAGAACTGGAGCCTCACTATCAGATGGCGTTTAGTGTCATACTCAGAATACCTCTGTTGGAATGGGGGTCTTACCCCTCTGCAGGGGGTACAGTCAGCATATTTTAAGCCTAACCAATATGGTTACAAAAAATAAAAAGTTAAAAAAAAAACATTTGCATAAATCAACTGAGCAAAAAATTTGAAATGATTTTACATGCACAGTTTAGTTAAATGATGTACGTCTCAAAATACTCATCAACCCTTGTTGTTATTTAATGCCAAATCCTGTTTAGGTTAGGTTATTTGGTTTTATGGCACATCAACCCCTGATGGTCATCTAATACAAAATCCTGTTCATACAAGTATGATTTTCAAGTTGATAGTTTGTAGGTAATATCATGTTTAAATGGGCCAGAGCTTATTTGTTTGCACACAGTCAAATGGTTTCAAGTATTGTTATTTAACACAAATAATTCTATTTAATATCATTCATTTGTTTGCACACAGTTAAATGGTTTCAAGTATAGTAAAGGATTAAACAGATCCAATAAAATCCATAGATGGGACCCTAACAGGTACTATCACTCCAAGTCAGAGTGGACCTGGGAGTAATGGTAATGAATAGGTACTTCACAATCCCTAAATCTCCAGAACTGAAGCCTTGCACTGGTTTGAAAATTAATTCTATTAAGTGCTGGTTGCAGGTTTCTAATATATAGTACTTCGAGAATCTGAAGTTTTTGTTTATTATTTTGATGTTCGAGTATTGTTGTGTTGTCGGTGAGAATTTTTTCGTAGTTGTGTTTTTGGGCATGAATGTTTTTTTAAATGCTGAGCTATTGTGCTAACGTACTTAAATGTCTTTAGCTACTGGCACTATTTACAGAATTACATTTAAAAGCAAGCGCCATAATCTCCAACAGCAAAGACGTCCTTACACAGTAGTAATTTGCTAAAACAAAAGTTACATCACTTTTGTAACAGATTCTCCCCTGATGATGGCCCAAAGTCGGGCAGAAAGTACTAGGGATACATACAATTATGGACAATACCTTAATCAGTTCCCCCCGAATACGATAAAAGTAATACGGGAATTCGAACGGATCCAAAAGAGAATATGTAGGCATAAAATGTCTATTATGTTCAATGAAATTTGCATTAACGAAGAAATGCTGCCTAAATATACATATATATATATATATATATATATATTGTACAAGTAGATTATAGTTTGTTTTTTTTTCTTTTTCAATGTCAGAATTCTCACCTAAGTAATATTAAAGTCAGCTGCCAAGACTCAATGAAATCTTTTCTCTTTTATTGATCCTTATTTGCATTGTTTCTGTTAGCTAAAGTATTGTTTTACTTTTATTTATTTTTTTGTTTTTTTGAATCATTGCTAGAAACCTAATAATTATGAAGATAACAATTACTCAAATACTGCGTAGTCCTAAAAGCTATACTCTATCTAACTGCATGTCTACTGTTCTTTGTTATAATGATTGGGATTGTCTCTTAGCAGCTTCAATCATTCAATTGCTTTTCATGTCTTCTGCTTCATACACCAGATATGTTGTTGTAACAAAATAGTTTGTACTGTTACATGAATTTCTGTTTCCATCCAATTAAATAGTTCAACAAGAATTTACTTGATCAATAAATCTAATAACTGGATCTTAATTGTCCTTTTCTCTTCCATTTAATTATGTTTCTTTTGAGATGAATTCTTATTAAGGTCTAATTGCTTCTTAAACAAATGGTACTTTTTCTAGCTAAACAAATTGTTTCCAAGATTTTCATATATGTTAAGTAATGAATATCATTTCATACATGCACTTAGAGATTCTTAATTTCAATGGAGAGGCTGTTTAATAAATGGGATTATCAAAGATTTTCTCAGCAATTAGCTTTCTATGTCATTTTTGAGAATGAATATATATAATCTTAATCTGATTGCTCAACAACAGTCAAGTAGTTAATTAAAGTACTTCTACAGTAAATATGATACCAACCAGACGTTTGGGGCCACCCTGAATTGTTTCACTAAGTTCATAATAAAGGCTAATTTTGCAATTGATTGTAAAGTTTGAAGTGAACTGCCAAAGAATAAGGAAGAGTTATTTACAGATTTCCACATAACTTGGGATTCACTTCTACCAGCATCTTTTTGGGAAAATCCTATTCTTGAACATTCCATAATACATTATCTCTTTTCATTGACCTGAAAATAGTAGTTTTAATCTTAAATTGACCTGAGATTATTTTTTAGTTTCCACACCTTTTATTCCATGTTTATTTTCAAATCATGTTACCCTGTTTCTATCATATACGATACATGGTTTACAAATATATCTAAGAGACTCCTGCTCACTGCGACTCTTCCAAGCTTCATAGCTGTCAATATCAAACTAAAGTAGATAACAATTTCATCATAATACCAGCAAATGGGATGCTAAGTTATTTTGGTATAGAATCATTTATTTATTTTAATGCTAAATGTGCATCTTATATTCCAGAAAAAACTGTACTTTTATGAACTTATTTTTAGCCCCCACAGTCCTCCTCAATGATACAAAGTTTTTTGAAAAAGTTCTGAGCCTCATTCAGGTTTTAGATTTGTCTCACATTTCTCATCTTTGTATGGGTCTCACCTGTACATAAATTTAGACTGAAATCTGAATAAATCTTTCTAGCTTTATAAGAAGTTCTAGTGTGTCACTACAAAAATGTTCAACAATGGCTCTCCTTTCTGGGTGAAGCTTAGAACTTTGAATGACCCTTGTACTACCAAACAATCACTGGCTTTATTCAAACAGATAAAGGTCCTTTTAAGGCTTTGATACATTTATTTTATGGTAATTTTTAGAATCTTCTTGTTTTTTACAAAAAAGACTTGAATATTTTAAATAGATTAAGAGATTCAGTCATGTGTTGTTTTTTATTGTTATTTCCAAACTTCTGTTAAATTGCTGAATTACTAATCTCTGTTCATTAGTCTATTTATTAAAACAATCTGAGATACATGTAGCAGGCTGTAAATGTTCATTGTTTATATTCACAATTTATTTGAATAACAAAGGTGTGTGCATTAGTCAAATAAATTAAAGTCAGTTCTTAAGAGAAACACTTTTCAAAAACCTATTAATATGTATACTTGAAATAAGTGTTTTAATCCATCGTGAAGTGGCTCTTCACTTAGACAGTGACAGGTTGATGAGATAATCTTATCTTTGACAACTGTTACATTGGGTTGGGACAGTGATGTATTCATTAATTGAGTGCTTATGTACAAGGTGTTACCCAAAAGTTGAGGGAATTTGACCATAAAAAAAGAAAGATTACTTACACCAATACCTAGTTTCGATCATCTTTTGATAACTTTTGGATATAAAGCAATTTTACAAAGGTTAGCCACAAAAGTTGATTCTTCATTTAATTAATGTATACTATTTAAGATCCCTGAGCCTTTTCTTTCTTTATTATTATGAGTTTTTTCCCCACTTATAGTAACTGGTAGTTTTCACTGAATTCCAAGTGACAGCAAGTCTCCTCAGCTCTACAGAACTCTTCTAAGTATTCTAGTCAATTTTAGCAGTTCTGTGGTCCAGTAAGTTTCAATTCTTCCTCAGATTTCTAGTTCCCCCAATCTCTTAAATTTGTGGGAATTGTTGCAAAGAGCTCCAACTATAAATGGGATTACTGTTATTATAATTTTTTAATTTTCTGGCAAGGTCTAAGTATTTATCTAGTTTTTCACTTCTCTTTACTATAGCTCTGTAATCTGCTGGTATGGCAAAATTTACTAACTGGTTAGTTCTTTTCTTTTTATTAATGGAGACTTGCCATGACTCCACATAGTCTACACTTCTATTCTCTTGGGTCTTATCTATTCTAGCTTTTATTAGTTATTATGGTACTATGTGAGTTTTCACACTAGTGCTAACAGCTGGACTTAATTGAAGTCCAAGTGATAGTAAGTCTCATTAGCTCTTAAGGCTTTTTCTCAGTATATTAGACAATTTCAACATTGCTTGGTCTGAATGGTCTCAATCCTTTTCTTGTTCCTAAATGGTTTGACTATGATTAATATCATTGTCACTTTCATGTTTCACTGCCTTTTCAATTCTCTGATAAAATTTAATATTTTTTAGTATTTATCCAGTTTTTCATATTCCTTTAATGTGACTTGGTGGTCTGCTGGAATGGTAAGGTCTGCTAGCTGACAAGTTCATTTTTTTTTTTTAACTATAACAAAGTTTGGTTTTCTAGCCTATATTGGGTGATTCATTTTATCACAAAATCTCAGAGAATTTTGTGAATTTCATTTTCCAGTTCAGATTCTGGTCTATGCCATTAGAAGCCTGATTCTCTATACCAATTGCTTTATGGTCAAAGTTCAGTCATTTGCAGGGTTTTCAGAGGATCACCTCTATACAGTTGGCCTACAGCCAAATGTATAGGGGGTGATCCTCTGAAAATTAAGTATTTCTTCTACTAAAACTTGGTCTCGGGGGCAAACCCCCAGGTCTTTGCCTGCTTGCTGGACTAAGTTTATTGCTTGATGCCTGAAGCACCTCCAAAAGGTGAATGCCAAAGTGGTCAAGAATTTTTGCACCTGCCATGAATGAGTCTCGATTTGTGCATGGCCCCCACTATAAAATGGCTTTGGGCCATATTCTTGTAGTGTTTATGGTATTAATGTACATCTTTTACACTAATCGTGTTCATAATGTTTTCTTTACTTGTGTTCATAGTATATTCTATTTTGAAGATGAAGGATAATGCTTGTGAAGATTAATGATGATAAGAATTTAAAAAATCTCCATTTAAAAATAAGCTAGTATTTATTAAAAATCAACAAAACAAAAGAAGAATTGACAAATATTTAAAGCTTTATGATAAAAATTTACTAGACCTACAATTTATTATTTGTTTCTATTTATTTAAAGTTTTCTTGCCTTTTATTATTTCTTAATAGAAATAATATTGAATTCTCAAAATGAAAGTACATCAGCTTAGTGCTATGACTGAGTTTGACTGCATTGCTGTCATTTGCAGCAACTTTAAAAAGTGTTTAAACTTGGAAAATGTGTTGACTGTGATTATCATATTTACATAAAAATCATAGAATGGGTGTACATATTTATCGGAAGCAATATGTAGCCTGCTAAAATATATACATGTGCATCTTGTGGCAGTAAATATGTTAGGTATGATTGGCTAACAGTAGTTAACAAATTGAATTATTGTTTAAATGACCATTATAGAAAAGTTATTGATTTCATTTAAACAGCAATTTGTAAATAATTATGTATATTGGATACTAGTTGAGTTAACCAGTCTGTCTGACCTGCAGGGCTTTGAATATACTTACTGTATCCCTTATTATGAGCCTAAATCAATTCTGAAGTTCTAAAAAACGTGGAATCATCCTTTCATTGCCATTACTCTCAGCTCCACTCTGACCTGGAATGGTAGTACCTGTTAGGATCTCATCTATGGGTCAAATTGATTTGTTTGGATATTGTTAATATTAGATAGAAATACTTGAAACCATATAAATGTGTGCAAACAAAAGATTTATTATTATTAAGTGAAAATAGTTACATGAAAAGATATAATTGTGCATGAGTTAGTATTATTATTATTATTTGATAAGAATACTTGAAACCATATAACTGTGCAAATTATTTGTATTACATGAAGCTATGATTGTTTACAAATAATTAGTTACTTAAAACCATATTATTGCTTGTGAACAAAAAAAAAAAGACATGTTTCAGCATTAAATAACCCAACAAAAATTGACATGCCATAAAACCATATTATTGCTTGTAAACAAAAAAAAAACTCATTTCAGCATTAAATAACCCAACACAAATTGACATGCCATAAAAACAACTTATACACAAGATTAACCAGGAAAAAATAATTGGGTCTTTTTTATCATTTTTTGGTCAAGTAGAGAGAAATTTGGAAGCATGGTAACTGCGAGTGACTATTTTGAAAATTTTACAAAACTTTCTTTAAATCTTGCTTGGTGCACAATCATTTTTTTTTTTTAAATTTCTATTTCTGATGTATTATGTAATATCAAGTAAGTTTCCAGAAAGTTTTGCACCCTGTAGAAAATTCCATTATATTTTTGGTGTAATATGAGAAGTGCAATGTCTTTTTTTACAAAGTTTCTCAATTTCCCCCAAAAGTTCCATTATATTTTATGCAACTTCCACTGATCTCAGAGGTCAGAACTGATATCACCTATCACTCTTACTCCATTTGTCTGGGCTAAAAACATTTTTATATCATATAGCAATTATATTATCTCTTTTATTTGACCAGAAGTAGTAGTTTTCATTTAAAATTAAACTTTGTCATCCTCTTATAATATCATAAGTCAGCTTAACTTATTTTAATTCTCAAATTACTTTTATAGACTAATTTTCAGCCCCAAGGATTTGACAGTTTTGCCACCTGATGCATACAAACAAGCAAGAGATCTGACTTTTATCAATATCCACTTAAAAGCTGCCTTTAGTAGACATTAAGTTCAGTATTAAGTCACATTATAAAATTTATATTATAATTAATTGCAAATAAATGTGAGAAAGTACTTCATAATAAACATTTAATAGTTATTTTTTGTCAGCATATATGTAAACCCTTCAATTCCCACTATTTTGAAGTTACAAATTGAATTAGAAATTACTGTATTCTCTAAGTTAAAACATTTTAGCACTATTGCATTAATAAAGAATTTTATCATGCTGGATCATTTTTGCTGTTTTAAGATAAAATACAAAAATCAGATGATTTTATAATAAATTGTGAATTGTATAAGATGGACCCCTTAAAAAGAAGGCTTTTAATATCAAGTTTAATTTTTGCCAGTCATAAAACAGATCTTGAATCAGCCAAAGAGCAAAGAGCTTTTATCTCTTGGTCTGTTGTTCAGCATTCTTTAGGGAAAAATATTTGATATTTATTGCTCTGTGTTTTTATTAGAAAATTAATATGAAGAGAAAGTTGCTGATTATCAATCAAATTTGACCATCTTATGCAAATATGAATAGGTAATTAATGATTGTAGGATTATAAAGTGTTTTTTGGATTGTCATTTCAATCAGTCAAGATCAAATATTTACATTTAATTTTTCTACTTTGAAAAAAATAATTTTTTTTTGTTCTCTTTTGACTGATTACCCTATGAAAGAAATTGTGATATATTGACAGTAAACAGTTTTTTCTTATACAAACATACTGTTGGCAATGCATTGCAGAATGAAAATCACTTATGTAATAATATTATTTGTAGACTAAATGAAGTTCCAACCTGCTTTAATCATAAAATCTTTTTCTTCATGAAAAAAAATATAAATTCATAGAAATAATGAATGTTTATATTTTTTTGTTGGTACTAAAGTAACAGAGAAATTAAACATTTTTTTTATGCTTTCTCAAATGAATGCTTGATTGATATAAATCAAGCATTCACTAAAACATTTTCAGATACTTGTAAATTTTGGTTATATTTTAGAATTTGAAATCACTTTTAGTTCAACTCAATTGTAAAGCAACAAATCAGCAATTAGTGGACTCACCTATTATGTAATTTAAATTCTCAGCCTCAAACACAGATGAAAGAAGAGAAATTTCTCAACTAAAACTTACAGCACAAGGAAATTCTCACACACTCAGTCACTTTATAAGATTTTTCATTTGTGAGAATCTATCATAAATATGAGCACAATAAAAATATTTTTATTTTAACAATATCAGGTCATTCCATATGTAATGTATAAATCTGATAGAGGCTGAATTATATTTTCATGATTCTAAAATGTCTAATGATAACCGTATTATAAAATTAACTTACTTGACCCACCTAAAGATGGATGTATCTACAGATATATGATACTCGATGATATATCATTCCCTTCAAATTTAAGAATATTTGCAGAAGCAACCCACAATGTCCATGGTGTTTGTAGGATAGGTTTTTTTTAACTAAAGAAATTATTCAAGACAGTTTAAAAAGTGAATTCCACTTAAGAGATGTACCATAAACAGGTCATTTTGTTGAGTTCAACAATGATTTGTTTTTGTCTAAATCTGAAATGGTACTGTTATTATTGAAGAATATATTTTATAGGAATTTAAAGCAACATAAAACCATGGCTTAGTGGCAGGAAAGAGACTAAAGCATGTCCTAATATAAACCTCCACCAAGTATAGAAGTCAAATGTTCTCAGTGTTTTTGTCTAAATTTGAAATATTGTTAAAGAATTATCCCAAAATCTGAATTCAAGCCATTTAATTGTTGATTATCATTTGCAGCAATTAAAAAAAATGCCTGCACAGGCTGTAGAGTACACTGACTGCATCTCTGCAGAGGTGGTAACCCATACCTCCAACGAGTGTCCTGAATATGATACAAAACCATCTGATAGTGAGGCTCCAGTCTTGGAGATTTGGGGAGTGTAGAGTACTTCTTCATTACCATTGCTCCCAGGTTCACTCTGACCTGGAGTAGTAGCAACTGATAACTTCCTATCTATAGGTCAAATAGAATTGTTTGACATTTAAAGTGTGTGCAAACAAATGACTTATGCTGAGTTGAATTGTTAGAAATAAAACTGTTTGATCATTTGACTGTGTGTAAACAAATGAGTAATGTTGAATTACTTGAAACCATTTAATGGAGTGCAAACAAATGATTAAGTTAATAGAAATATTTGTATTTGATAGAAATACTTGAAACCATTTAACTGTGTACAAAAGAATGATCTCAGGTTCATTTTAAAATGTATATATAAAATGTGTTTACAAATCATATATATTTGATATATATAAAAGCAGGATTTGGTATTCAATAACCAACAATGGTTGATATGCCATAAGACCCAATCAAACCTTTAAAAATATCTTTAAACTTTGGAATGGGTTTTCTGTGATTTTACAAATGTAATAGTAAACATTTACATTTTTGTGTGTTTTCATGAATACATCTTAATATTTTTGGACTGATTAAAGATGAAGGTTGAAAAACTTATTTGATGAGAATATAAAATAGTACAATGAATTAGTGAAGGTAAACAGAATAAAACATATCTAATATAGGAGGGTCAGCTGATTGGTTGGTTGGTTTTTATGGCATATCAACCGTTGTAGGTTATTTAACACCAAATCTATTTTTATGTAAATAATCTGTTCTATTTCAAACAATTCAGTTTAGCATCAGTACACAGTTTAATTGTCAAAAACATTTCTATTTCAAACTATTCAGTTTATTCAAGCAGTTATATATAACAATTCAGTTTAGTGTAAGTACAGTTTCAATGTCAAAAACAGTTCAATTTCAAACAATTCAGTTTAGCATAAGCACACACTTTAAATGTATGGTTTGTCAAAAACATTTCTATTTCAAGCTATTCAGTTTCATCAAATTCAGTTTAGCATAAGTATGCCGTTAGTTCTATTTAACCCATAGATAGGGCCCTATCGGGTGCTACCATGCTGGGCCAGAGTGGACCTGGGAGCACTGGCAATGAAGGGGTGCTCCACATTCCCCAAAGCTCCAGCATTACTGGGACCTCACCATCAGACTGTTTAGTGTCATATCCAGGAAACTCATGGAGGGGTCTGATCCCTCTGCATAGGTGCAGTCAGTGTATTCTACAGCCCCCAGTCAACTGGGCAATACACAGTTAAATGTCAAAACAGTTTTATTTCAGATAATTCTGTTTAGCATAAGTACACAGTTTAGATGTCAAAACAGTTCTATTTCCAGCAGTTCAGTTTAGCATAAGTATGTAGTTTAAATCTCATAACAGTTCTATTTTAAACAATTCAATTTAGCATAAATATGCAGTTTAAATGCAAAAATCAGTATTGTGAAGGAAGCATGGTTTAGTTCTATTTAACCCATAGATAGGACCCTGATCAAGTGCTACCACTCTAGGCCAGAGTGGACCTGGGAGCAACGGCAATGAAGGGGTACTCCACATTCCCCAAAGCTACTGCAATGCTGGAACCTCACCATCAGATTGTTTAGTGTCATATCAGGACATTCGTTGGGGGGGGGGTTATCCCTCTGTAGAGAAGCAGTCAGCCGACTGAGCAAGGGTCAGCTGAAAAGTTTATAAGCTGACCAAGATACTCTCATGGAATCTGACCAAATGATGTTTATTTTTCAACATAGTCCCCCTTATGACCCACACACATCTCACGCACTTCCATCAGTGTTGCAGTAGTTGAATCTCATTGGATGAGAAAGTAATCATCAGCACATATGACATCATTATATGAACTTTTCAGCCCCCACTCCATTGATAGAAAGTTTTAAGTATTTTATGAAATTTCATTGGTCCACTTTGATTTGTGACTAGTCAGTGTTACCATTACAATAAACATCTTTATTTTTTTCAGTATTTGAACATTTACTTTGATCAAACCAAGTGTCTTTTCCTTCATTCAAATGATGTTTCTTCATGATAATGCATGACTTTATACAGTGAAGATCACATTTGAATAAATTGAAGGCCTCAGCTTGTAAAAAAAAAAAAATAAATTATGCTCTTCCAAACATTTTTCAATCTAATTACCAACTCTGGATTTTTATCTTGACTGTTTTATTGTTAAAACACAAGAAGTAGTGGAATCTACCCAATTTATGTTCTTTTCCGTTCAACCAAATGACTTCTGGTTCAGTCAGCTGCGGCTGTAGAATATATCGACTACATCTCTGCAGAGAGGTAAGACTCCCCCAACAAGTGTCCTGGATATAACTCTAAACAATCTGATGGTGAGGCTTCAGTAATGTTGGAGCTTTGGGGAATGCGGAGTACCCCTTCATTGCCATTGCTCCCAGGTCCACTCTGGCCTGAAGAGGTAGAACCTGATAAGGTCCTATCTATCGGTCAAATGAAACTGTTTGACATTTAAACTGTGTACCTATGCTAAACTGAATTGTTTGAAATAGAACTGTTTTTACATTTAACTTATAAACAAATGACTGATGTTTAATTGAATTGTTACTAATACATTGCAATACATGTCTAATCAAAAATATCCTAATTCTCTAATATTCAACTCATATTTTGATTTTCATCATTAATATTTCTCTGGATTTTTTTTTTTTTCACCTCTTTTCTATTCTTCAATTCTAAAAGAGTTAATTTATCTTATTGTAAGCCTCCATTAATCCAAACTTTGTATCTATTGTTTATCTCTTGCCCAGTGAGTTGGGGCTGTAGAATACACTGACTGCTTCTCTGCAGAGGGGTAAGACCCCCCCCCCAACGAGTGTCAAAAATATGACGCTAAACAATCTGATGTTGAGGATCCAGTAATGCTGGAGCTTTGGGGAATGCAGAGTATTCCTGCATTGCCATCGTTCCCAGGTCCATTCTAGCCCTGAATGGTAGCACTTGATAAGGGTCCTATCTATGGGTTAAATCGAACTAAACCATGGCTTCTGGAGTTGACTGTTGTTTGCATTTAAACTGCGTATTTATGCTATACTGAATTATCTAAAATAAAACTGTTTTGACATTTAAAGTACTTATGCTAAACTGAATTGCTCGAAATAGAACTATTTTGACATCTAAACTGTTTACTTATGCTAAATTGAATTATCTGAAATAAAACTATTTTGACATTAACTCTGTGTATTGTCCAGTCGGCTGGGGCTGTAGAATATACCGGCTGCACCTCTGCAGAGGGGTGAAACCTTCCCCCCAACGAGTGTCCTGGTATAACACTAAACAATCTGACGGTGAGGTTCCAGTGATGCTGGGGCTTTGGGGAATGTGGAGCACCCCTTCATTGCTATTTCTCCTAGGTTCACTCTGGCCTGGAATGGTAGCCACCTGATAGGGCCCTTTCTATGGGTTAAATAGAACTAAACTGCATACTCATGCTAAACTGAATTGCCTGAATTAGAACTGTTTGACTAAACTGAGTAGCTTGAAATAGAAATGTTTTTGACAATTAAACTGTACTTGGGCTAAACTGAATTATTTGAAATAGAACTGATTATTTGTATAAAAATGGATTTGGCGTTAAATAACTAATAAACTTTAATATGCCATAAAACCCAAGCAACCAACCAAACAAATATTTGTCTCTGCATGAGATTTCTTTCTTAAACTTTTTCTTAAAGTATGTAATCAGAAAAGGTAAAAAAAGAGAAATAATGGTGATTATAAATTCTCTGTATTGCTTTCTAAGCAGTTTATATTGATATCTAAGCTAATATAGTAGCTGTTAAAAATGAGATTATTGATATATCTATCAGTACTTTTGCCTGGGATCAGTGCTGTACCTGCGCAATTTGTTTAACTTTGTAATTATCTCGCTGTTCAAACAGCATAACACTGGTATCGTGCATTTGTCACTTGCCTTTTTAGGTTGACTGGTTAATTCAATGAGGGTGGACTGAAAAGTTCATTGGCTGATGTCGTATCAGCTGTTGATGACTTGTTTACCAGATGGGTCCAAACACAACAACACCAATGAACTTAAGTGATGGTGAAGTGATAGTTGATAAAATAAGTGCTGTCATATCTAGTTGTCTGTGTTGTGGAAAACCTTAATGTCTTGATGTGAGAGTAATTTCAATACTACTCTAAAGATAAAAAGATAGTCTAGGATGGAAAACTTTCACACTTTTCCCAAACAAAGCATTACCATTGTTACAATGGAATAGAAAAATATTTTATCCAAAGACAGATTGACTTTGTGACTTGCATTTATATTACATATCAAAGAACTGATTAATTTCTTCTAAGGATTTTTAATTTATTCTGCTCATCTTAAAGAGATATGAGGATCATTAAATAAGTTTCCAGACTTTTTTTGTATGGGCTCTTTTATTGATTGTACACACATGAAACTCTAGTCCCCTTTAAAGTAATCTCCTCTGGCTGCAATGCACTTGTTGTACCATTCCAACAACTTCTGGAAAACCCCATGGAAGTCCTCTTGTGTGAGCATTTCAATGACCTTTATCACAGCTTCTTTCATCTCCACAATTTTCTCATAATGACAGCCTCTGAGCTTAGGGAATAACCAAAAGTTACAGGGAGCAAGGTCTGGACTATAGGGAGGGGGAGGAACTGTCTTGATGCCCATCTTGGTCAAATAGTCTGTGACAAGGATGGAGTTGTGGACTGGTACATTGTCCTGGTGGAAATGCCCCTGACCCAATTTGAAGAATGCTGGCCTCTTCCGATGAAATCTCTTCCTGAACTCCCTTAAAACCTTAACATACCAACCCTAACTCTAACCCTTTGGCCAATCAACTCTGGTGTATTGACTTCATTACTCCTCCCACACCTCTCATCATCCCTCACAGACTCCCTGCCTTCCTTGAATCTCTTATGCCACTCAAAAACTGATGCTCGATTCATGCAAGATGCTCCAAAAGCAGTCTGAAGCATTCCATACGTTTCTGCGTGCAGTATTTTTTCCAAGTTTAAAACAGAATTTTATTGCATATCATTCTTCTAAAGTGTCCTCACGTCCAGATTGCATTTTTGAAATTCACCGGCTGTGCCAATCAGGCTTTAGCAGGGTGTATTCCAATTGCTGCTGTAGCTGTTCATTTGAACCTGAAATCATAGAAATTTGTCAGTCATCTCATAAGGTGTATAGCAATAACATACTGAATTTTGAAGAGTCTACAACAATTTTAAATGCCTGTACAAAAAAGTCTGGAAACTTATTGAACGCACCACGTATAGACTATAAATTAAAAGGCAACAAAAGAAACTTGTTTGCTGACTGAGACAGAAGTCATTTGGTTGAAAGAAAAATGTAGATCAGGTTGACTCCATTACTTTTTGTGTTTTTACAATTAGACAGTCATGATGTAAACTCCAGAGTTGGTAATTAGATTGAAAAATGGTTGGAAGAGCATAATTTTTTTTTTTACAAGCTGAGGTCTTCAATTTATCCAAATGTGATATTCACTGCATAAAGTCATGTTTTCTATATATGTCATGCTGTCACTTTGCCCCATAAAAAAAAACCCAGGAGAGTATATATGCCAATAAAGTATCATTACTACAAAATACAAGTAAGTAAATTGGCTAATCGTAGTTGAAAGCAACCCAAAGGCTCTCTTTTCAATAGCTATTACACCAAGGTGTAAGGGAAGGCGCTACTCTTTTCCCTGGATTGCTCCACTTAGGCTTGATCCATACCTTATAATGTTGAGCGTTAAGCAAGGAGACATCAAGTAACATTTTTTGAGTCTTTGGTATGACTTAACCTGGGATTGCACCCTGGTCTCCTATACCATTGGTGGACACTCTAACCATTATGCCAAGTGTTGCTTAAAAGTTAGAAGAATTTGAGCAAATTGATGAATCTGTTTAGATTCATATAAATTGTCATTCACTAAGCTTAGCACAAGAGCTGAAGTATGGGGCACCCAATGAGGATCAAATTCACAAACAATAATCTGTCAACCTAGCTCACTAACCATTAGATAAGCATTCCTCAACATTTTTTTATCAATTTTTTTTTCTTTCATTTGGAAAGTTATTTCATCTTTTAATTTACCTGCCAAAAATTTTTTGAATACCTCTCTTTGTTTGCTCCTACCTTTTTAACCCTTACTTCACATGGGTTGAGAATGTTGTTCTGACACATGAATCAACTCCCGACTATGTATGCATTTACTCACATCTTATACTTATGTCTACTATGATATGCATACACACATGGCTAACTCTATATACTACCACATCAAAGATCCATAGTGTCACAAATGTACTGAAACATTGTGCATTGCTTCACCACATGTGTGATTTGAAAACCGCAGAGATGAATGTGCAACATAGTCGAGTCTCAAAACTTATGCTTTACAAGGTCAAACTGGGCAAAAGTGAAGGTGACTGCAGATGGTTCAAGAAATCTTATTCTGGTTGCAAGAACCTCGGTAATCAGTCAAGGTCAGCTAGCCCTATAACCATGGATTCCCAGGCAAATTTGATGAGTAGTACTGAAGCTTGGCATCTTGCAGTTCAGTTTAGTCTGTCAACTTCAAAACCTCGGCAAAAGTACCTGCAGCTGCTCAGTAGTACCTCATTATCAAAATATTGCAAAACTTTTAACTCACCTTAATGTAATGATTTCTCATACTTTTGATTTCATTTTTTCAGATTTCTTTATAGTACTAATAATCTTCAAGTTTAAAGTGCATTTTTGAAAACTCTACATAATTCTTAGATGTTTTATTTTTACATGAGTTGTTGTCAGACTTGTCCATTTGGCCTGCATTTATTTCTACTCATTTTCACTACATGATCTGTTATAATTAATGTACAATCTGTCATTCTAAATCTCCTTCTCTTCATTAAAATTGAAACATGGCAAACTATTTCTGTCGTGCTTTTCTCCTCCATTGATACCTTTCCTTCCACTTCTTCTTCTGTCTTTAGTGATCTTATGATAGAAACATATTTACAGGAAACAAAATGTCCGACTGATTGATTTCCCCATAATTTGACTTAAGCCACACTTGCAGCTGTTTCAAGGCTTACTTATTCTTATGCCAACCATTAAACAGACTGTTTGAACAGAGCAACATTTTACACAGTTGAGGATTTTCTTTCTATTCATCAAATAATGACTTAATTGCAAACTTGTTGCCTTGAATAACTTAGAATCGATTAAGAGATTTGAATGTTGGCCTAGCAAATCTTGATAACACAGTTTAAGACACATGGGGAATTAAGAGAATGAAAATAATCCTTTCATATAAATGACCAGTTTTATTCATACCTGAAATTCATTACCTACTTGTAATGATTATCTTTCCAAAGTTCAACATTGTAGCAGGAATACTGCAAGGAGACACACTAACCCCATACCTCTTTATCATCTGTTTAGACTACGTGCTTAGAAAATTGATTGATAAAATCAAAGAAAACAGTTTAAAGCTGACAAAGAAAAGAAGCAGAAGGTATCCTGCAAAAACAATTACCGACACCAACTACGCAGCACTTCTGGTAAATACACCCGCCCAAGGCGAAACCCTACTGCATAGTCTGGAATGAGCCGCCACTGACATTGGCCTCCATATCAATGCTCACAAAACGGAATACATGTGCTTTAATCAAAGAAGCGACATTTCCACACTAAACGGTAGCTCTCTGAAACTAGTTGACAAGTTCACCTACCTAGGAAGCAGTGTCTCATCAACCAGGTTTGACATTGATATGTGAGTAACAAAGGCATGGACAGCTATCGATAGGCTATCAGTCATATGGAAGTCAGACCTGACCAATAAAATGAAATGCAGTTTCTTCCAAGCAGCGGTCGTGTCGATACTGCTATATGGATGCACTACATGGATGCTAACTAAACGGATGGAGAAAAAGCTTGACAGCAACTACACAAGAATGCTGCAAGCAATATTGAACAAGTCCTGGAGGCAACACCCCACAAAGCAGCAGTTATACGGCCACCTACCACCCATCACAAAAACTATCAAAGTTAGACAAACAAGACATACAGGACACTGCTGGAGAAGCAGGGACCTGCCCATAAGTGATGTTCTCCTATGGAACCCCCTCACATGGCCGAGCAAAAGCAGGGCAACCAGCTTGAACCTACATACAGCAGCTCTGTGAAGATATGGGATGTAGCCCTGAGGACCTGCCAGAAGCAATGAACGATAGAGAGGAGTGGTGAGAGAGGGTCAGGGATATCCGTGTTGGTGGCACAACAAGATGATGAATACATTAAAGATAAAATCAGTTTTTTTTTTGTTTTTTTTTTTGTGGGTGGTGGTGGTAGTGTTTTTTTTTTTTTAACACTTTGAACTTTTAAGAGTTAAAGATTTCTACATATCAAAATTTTGAGATAAAATGATACAATGCTTTGATCTAAGAAAAATTTTTTTTTTGCTTTGTTGAAGATAAAAATTAAGCAATTCATCTTATTTTTAAAGAAATAATCTATTTGCACATTTTCTATTGGTTTCAACAAGGTGATTGGCTTTCTCTGCAATAATTTTAACTTTGTCATTTATTATATCAGTATAACTTACATTGTTCATTCATAATCTAAAAAATTCCTGAGCTTTTGAGATATATATATATATATATATGAGAGAGAGAGAGAGATGGGTAAGGTTTTGAATAAAATCTGGCAGTATGAGAAAAGGAAAGCAATATTGAAAATTGATTTTTCTCAATGAGAATAGTTTCATCAAAAATGAAATTTTATTTTGCAAAAATAAAGTTGAAATGTGACAAAGGAGGGAAAGAAATGTCAATCTAATTTTCTATATTCTTTCTTTTTTCACTTATATAAACTAAAATGAGTAATTAATCACAGTACTATCAGTGTTACTAAAAGTTTCATGTGGTAAAAGGAAATATTACCTAAATCATCAGACTATCCTATTTTTAATGATTGTAGTAATATTTCCTTATGTCACATGAAACCTTTAGTAACAATTTTTTTTTTCAACCCTAACCTTATCAGGTCTCATCAGCAGTGCATACCTTGACCTCCACCACTGGAAATCAAACCAGTGACCACAGAATGCAGAGCCAAAACTCTAGCACTGGGCCAGCAGTCTAGTATTCTGTATGTTGCATGGAGTACTTGCCAGATTTTCTAGTCATGTAATTCAATCTATTGTATATAATTCCTCTATATAGATGTATATCTATTTTCTGTGAGTTTAAGCTTACATGGATGCGTAATGCTAACTTGGGAAGATATGGCCCTGGAAGTGACCATGTCCTCTGTAAGGATCAAATGTACCTTCAAGACACACCTGGTTAAGTGGTTGCGTATTTACCATGACTAGTTAATTTGGCATCACTTGTGTGTGATGGGAACTGGTGGCCCACTGTTAGTTTCAGCTCTGCCTTCTGTGGTTGCTGGTTCAATCTCCAGTGGTAGAGATCATGGTATGCACTGCTGATGAGACCTAATAAGGTCGAAACAGCTGTCCAGTGTTCTGCGTGTTGCATGGAGTGCTTGCAGGATTTTCTAGTCATTGTAATTCTATTTATTTTATATATATATATATATATATATATATATAGGGGAGGTGTCTGAAAAGTACCAGGACTGCTGTTGCAAACAATTTATTTCAATTTCAACTAATAAACTAAATGATTTCCCCTTCAAAGTAATCCCCCTGGAGTCTAATGCACTTTCTCATCCTTCTCTACCTTGCTTCTTTGCACTGCCAGAAGGGTTTTTCTGAGATGGCCCTCAGCTCCATTATTATGGCCCTCTGCTAGCTTCCATGCCTTTAAAACAGGTCCCCTTAATGATCACCTTGAGCTTGAGGGGGAAAAAGTCACACAGAGTAAATTGGGAATTTGTTCCAGTACAATGATGTTCCTCGTGGCCAAGAACTGCCAAATCTTCATCACACTTAGTCCCATTATTTTTCACACATGCCCAAATCTTTGGTGATAATCTTCAGGGAAACACTGTCCCTTTTCATTTCCAGTTGATTTATAATCGTTTGATCACTCACCTGAAAACGGCCACACACAACCAGCCTTACTCATTTGATGTTGCTTGTTGAAGGCCTCTTGCTCCTGAGCTCATCTTTCACTCCTTCACACCCTTCTTCAAACATCTTGTGCCCCTCAAAAACGTGTGGGCAACATGGTGTTATCTCCATACACTTACTGAAGCATTTCAAGTTCTTCTAATAGAGTTTTCACCCAGTAGACCAAAAATTTCAAATTTATTTATTGCTCAATGCTCATATCAGAACAACCTAAAAAAAAGAGTTGGTGTAAACAAAAGCATATGAAAAAATACAATGCTTACAGAAAACCAAGATTGGTGTTATATATGCCCAAGATATCATGTTAGATGAAAACACAATTTGCTTATCCCTCTTTTGCCTATAGTTCACACAGTACACCCAGTCCCATTACTTTTCAGATAGACCTCATATATATATATATATATATATGCACACATGAAAATTCTCATTAGGTTTGTATATATATATATATATATATATATATATATATGTAACTGCAACTCAACAAAAAGGCACATCATAGTGAGATTTTCATTAGAGCAATACACCTATAAAATACTTAGAGAATAAAGTAATTTCCAGTTCAATTTGCAAGTGAATGATAATTTTATAGGACTTGCATTCATGCTGAATGTCAAATTTTTATCATTTAAAATTCTCAATATAATGGAGACAACCATGAAAATCTAATTAGAATCTTTCACTCCTTCCTAAATAAAAGCATCAATATCATTATGGATTGCTATAAACTATGAAATGTTGATGTGAATCCTTTACTTCTCCTTAAATAGAAGGGTCGATATCATAATGGACTGCTCTTAACTATTAAATGCTAATCAGAAACCTTCACTCCTTCCTAAATAGAAACATCAATATTATCATGGACAGCTGTTATACTGGAAATGGGTTATCTTGTAATTATATAAACATTTATTACTGCTGCACTTCTTAAAATATTGCTAATTTTTCTCTATTTGATGTGAAGTTAAAAATGACTGCAATGAAAACATATTTAGCATTTGTTAAAATACTGATTCAGATGCTATTTTGACTAAGGGACAGAAAATCTATAAACTCTCTCATTGATTTTTATCTATAACAATCATAGATCTTAGTTTTTCTCACATTTTAAATTTTTTACGACTGTAAATGAGAGAGAGATTGATATGTTTCTCTATTTTGTCTATTTTTTCCGAAAGAGCAAATTGTATGAAAAATGGTTTCCTTTGAAATATATTACTACCTCTGTCCCATATCAATTATATTTTTGTATAGATTTTTTACACTAAATGTAATACCTTTTATAGAATTGAGATTTATATTACTTTTAAGATTTGACCCTTTGTGTGACACTATTGATGGTAATATACAGATTCAGCTCTATGTGTGTGCATATGTGTAGACACATTGGTAGGCATGCATACATGCAGGTATATATATGTGTATGGTTGTGAGTTGACCATAGGTATATATATATATATATATATATATATACATATGTGTGTATCCATATAGAGTCCAAGACATATTTGCGTGGGAGTCACTAATTTACCCCTACCAGTATAAAGTGCAGATGATCATATAAAAGTGGATCTGTGATTCAAAAAATTTTATTATCACACCTTTTAGGGTCTCCTGGATGTAGAAGTCACAGCTCTAACAAACAACAATAATAACAACTCTTACCAGCTTGGCAGTCCCAGTCTAGCGTCCAGCTGGCAGACAAAAAATAAGATGGACCACACTAAACGGGCCAGTATATCTTTATGCTGATATAGCCACTCCTGGACTAGCGATCAATCGCTGCTCAGAGAATGGACTCAACCATGTGTACATGATGGAATTCCCCGGTGGCCATAAGACCTTCTCTTCCTCAGTTCTAGGTTGATTTCTACATGTTATGCAACTGAGTGCTGACTCACTGTTTATATGATAGAACTTCAACACTGGAGACGTAGAGTCTAGTAGTGTTTTTATGCTTAGTCTGTGGATGTCTGAAAATACGGAAATAGGAATGCTCACCCCTGCATGTATACAAGAGGGTCGAGCAGAAGTCGTACAGTCAGAAGAACAGATGTAGGTAAGGTGAGATACAAATGGGACCAGAGAACTGAGACAGAGATACACAGATAGGCTGAGAAGATAAACATGGTGGGGAGTGATATCAAGTCAATAATCTAGCAGTCAGCTTTTTATTTAAAAGAACTATGTAGCCAAAGTGTGAGGATACCATAGGCCATCATGTCACAAATTGTCACACACGCCTATCTTCTATTAAACTACATTTATTTAACTTTTTGTTTTTGCCTTTTTTTATTCTTCTTTTGCATTTGATTTGCAGAGAACTTAAAAACATTATATGTGGGATCAGATGATTATGTGGTTGAAATGTATGGCCCAGGAAAATATTCCTACATTTGAACTTGTAAGCATGATGCCTTATTCTGAGAGCTATCTTACTATACACTGTGAGCCCAATATTTTGGGCTTGGAAGATCACATGAGATATATGCAGTTTTGAACTAAGTCTGGGTTTTTTGCTCACTTTTTTTTTTTTTTGTGTGTATTCAGGTGCAGAGTATCTGAAGAACTAGTAAATAAAAGTTGTATATCCCTTTTAGAAAAGTTTTTAAAAGTTTAATAATGATGTATGAACAAAAGAGAATAATAAACTAGTATTGGAACTGATACCATATATACTCATGTATCATGAAACTTTCTTAAACCAAAATTGAGATATTTTGCTGCTGAAAATTGTAGGCATACTAGTTGGCCTAGCCCTAGCCTTGGTTGACTATTTACACACACAAAGTTTGTATCTTGTGTGTGGTATGACCCCCTTAGTGTTTGGTTAAAAAATGAGCATGTAAAAAATTTTACATCACAAGTTTGAAAAACTAATCAACACAATTTGTAATTTTTAATAGAATATGAATTATTAATTTAGTAAGACAAATAATTTCATTTTTTTCTTTTGAAGTTTGGAGATTTAAAATCTATATGATCAATTATATCCTACAGCAACATGTTTTTCCACAATTATTTATTTGTAGAGACCCATTTTTGATGAAGATTTTTTCTCATTAAAATCAGAGGTTAAAACAGTAAGCAATCCAAATTTGATAGCTGCACATCAAACTATTTTATCATCAATAGAGGACTAAAAAAAATAAGTTCTTTCTAATTATTGATATGAATTATCAACATATTGTAAATGAAAAATTAAAGAACAACTCTAGTTGACTCCTCTTTTCAAATAACATGACAACTTCAGTACGACTTCTTCATGCATATCAGAAAAAAAAACCTCCCTTTTATTTCCAAAACAATATTAAAAAACGCAATTTTGGGGAGCACAAGGCTGCAAGGTTTTTTTTTAGTTTTTTTGAGGAAGAGGAAGAAGAGCGGTCTTGCCTGACTATGAATCCAAGGAGTCCCTAGCTAGCCACATTTCCCAACCCATTCATACAATACAATAAGGCAATCATCCTTCACCAGGCACGCTGCAATCCACAAAATACTGCATTTGCTCTATGTGAAAAGCCCTTCTTAAAAACCCTGGATGGAAATGTATGATTTTTTTACAAAAAATGGTCTATGTACAATTGGTGGATATGATGGGGATGGGAGAACCCCACCCAAGAAAAATAAAATAGAACAAAAGAAAAATCTGTTTAGTTACCTAACCATCCCCCCATCTATAATATAGAGTCTGACTGTTTTCCAGTATTTGAGAGGACCAAAAACAAGCTGGACCTTTCCTAGTGAGGGAGGGAACTAAACTAATGGAACAAAAAAAATTCAGGGTAGGGCACAATGTGGTTTACAGGAATGAAAATAAAATAATGAAAATCCAAGATCTTCAGAAAAGTGGGACTAGATAAAGGGATAGGGTACAAAAAAGAATGGGGGCTGGGAAGACATTGGAGCCTAGCCACTAGATGACAGGGACAATGACTCTCAAGATACTGCTAACAAAGAGTGCCTACTTACCTGGAGTGGTGTTCCGAAGGACCCAATCCATAGTCGCCATCTGCAGGAAGAGGAGGGAAGGATGACTCCCACATTGCCCCCTTTTGTACGACCAGGCTCACTGCATGCACCCCCTTATGTCGAATGTTATGTGGTCCAAGCGTTTTCTATCACATCTAATTTTGACTCTAAGCTGATGCTTAAAGAACAAAAATCAGATCACAATGAGAAAAGTTTGCACTCTCATACAATCCCTTCTTTCATGTCATCCAAATCAACATTCTGGCTACAGCTAGGATCATGAGAAACACCACACACTTCTCACCTTGAAACTAAAGTAAAACGTTGTCTATGATGTAACCAACATCGAGCACCATGAGCTGCTTGGGTTTGATGCCGGCTGTCCATTCCCCAACGTGATTCCAAAGCAGGTAAACTCTTTCACAGTAGTAGAAGGCATGCTCAGCTGTTTCTTCTTAGCCACTGTCACAGTGGGGACAATTAGGCATGTCTGCCAGGCCAGCTTTGTAATTCAAGGTGAAAAGGAGCAACACGTTATGTGCAAGTTGCCAGGTGAGCGAGAACTCAGATTTGTTCAAGAAGCCCAAACCTGGCGCCCATTCCATTGCGAGCAAACCTCCTCCAGCTAGGCTGATACACGAGAGGATTCAAAGTGGAGCTCTCCACTAGATCCCGATACCATTCCTTTTGAGACAGAGAAAGGTTGCTGGACCCAGGAAGGTTGCGAAGAACCTTACCACACTCGCAGACAAACTGTATGGTATCACTCACCTTTCCCCTCCACACCGTGTCTTTTGACAAGGATCAGCCCTAGTAAGCCAGTCTTTCAGCAAACCAGTAGTTCTCCAGATCAGGCATACCCAGACTCGCATTACATGGACATTAACAACAGACCTGTCTATGGACTATCAGCTTTTAGCCTCCTCAAAGTAGTTTGGAGAGTGATTGCTGTAGTGCCAGCCAATGATTCTTAGGCAGAGGAAGTATAGACAAATGATAAAGGATCAAGGGGAATGTGTACACAGTGCACACCTCTGCCCTGCTCTGCCTTTTAAGGACAACCACCTTTGAAGTCAGGTAGTTGATTTTGGCTCCTGCTATCTGTTCATACCTCACAACTGCCTTCATCTGGCTGGTGTTGATATCTTCCTCCAATAATATACCATTTCTCCTCCTAGTTGCTTGAGGCAACTAGGAGGAGAAATGGTATATTATTGGAGGAGCCTGTTGTTGCTATTGATGTTTCTTTAAGCTGGTCTGATAAGAAATATAAGATGTAATGTAGAGAAGAGAGAGAGAAAAGAAAAATAACCAAAAATTATATCACGCCAGTGCCTGATTCACCCAGGAATCGAACTTGCTAGTTTGAAATGACAAAAAGAATGAGAATTTGTTGGGCATCAGAAAAAATCCCCCCCACTCACTGAGTTGTTCCCTTTTTATCCCTGCCAGCTCACGTACTTCATGAGAAACAACAAGACTTCACTGTTTTAAAATGGATGCCAGACACATACTTTTTTTTCTTTTTTTTTTTGCTCAATCTTTTTTCTTTATCTGCCTGCAAGGTCTCCACTCACTAGCAAGGTCTCCACTCAGTAGCAAGTTCTCTGCTTGCTCTTCCCATTCTTGTGTTCCATTACCACACATATTTTATCAGATAATTCATAAAAATCTATTGATACTGTGTATTTGTATGTGTATATATTCATCAAACTATCTGGGTCATGAAACAACTTTGGCCTCATTTGCCCAGTGGGCTGGGGCTGTAGAATACACTGACTGTTTATCTGCATAGGGGTAAAAAAAACCCACAATGAGTGTCCTGGATATGACACTAAACAATCTGATGGTGAGGTTCCAGTAATGTTGGAGCTTTAGGGAATGCAGCATACCCCTTCATTGCCATCGCTCCCAGGTCTACTCTGGCCTGGTCTGGTAGCACTTGATATGGGTCAAATAGAACTAAACTGTGTACTTATGCTAAACTGAATTGGTTGAAATAGAACTGTTTTTGACATCGAAACTGTGTACTTATGCTTAACTGAATTGTTTGAAATAGAACTGCTTTGATATTTAACTGTGTGTAAACAAAAAACTGTGATGCGCATGCACAGAAGCGCCTGAGAACCGCGCGTGTGTGTGTGCTTCTGTCGGGCACACATTTGAAGACGACACTAAAGGATGATAACAAAAAGACACTAACTGGATTGGCCAGATTATCCAACTTGTGAGACGGATGGCAGACAAAAATAAGCTGGGCCATAAGATATACAGACCCTGAGATATGCACCACGCAAGCTGTATTTTTATATAAGTTATAACCAATCACAGTGCATACAATGAACTCTACCAACATTCATAATGGTATGTGCCAAACATTACTTATAGAATGATCCAATCTTCGCCTACTCAGCAACTACCGAGGTTGCCGCTAGATCGTGTTGGTGTCTGTTTCCGTTGGTGTTGGCGATCTAATCAGGTTCGTTTAGTTAGAGGATTTGCAAGCAGGTGTCGCCTTGCTAGACCGTTTCAGTTCCAGTTCCACAGACAAGACCACAATAATAACATGGAGAGTGAAGAGGAAAGTAGGTAGGGAAAAGGAATTATGGAATCTATTTCCTACTGGTCTTGACTGCCTAGCAATCGAACTTGCACTTAAAAAATAATGACAAAAACTATACTTATACTAAGCTGAATTGTTTGAAATAGAACTGTTTATATATATAAAAATAGTTGATGTGCCATAAAACCAAACCAAATTTTGCCCTCATCAAGTTCTAAAAACCAAAGTCTTCTACAGATTCTTCTCTGTCAAGACCCCAAGAAACCCAGCATCACAGTAAATTGTACAGAGCTCAGTAGTGTGAATAATTTCATATACCTTGTCACATCAGGTGTACATTGACAAAGAAGTCAAGTATAGAATTGCAAAAGTCAGCAATGCTTTTGGGAGACTCAGACAATATTAATGAGCAAAATATTATGAAATTCAGCATCAAGCTCAAAGTCTATCAAACTGTACTTATCCCTACACTTCTTTATGCTTGTGAAATGTTGACTGCATCCAGTAGATAAGCCCAACCACTGAGCTATTTCTATACAGACTGTCTCCACAGGCAAAAGAAAACTAGATGATGGGATCATATCCCAATACTAAAGATCCTCACCAGTTCCAACATGCCCAGTATACACACCTTCTGTAAGAAGGCACAGCATGATGTTCTATGTATGAATGATATCTTTATCCCCAAAAGTATGCCCTCATTATGAACAAGTTAAAGTTCAGTGCCAAGTTGGGTATCAGTTTCAAAGCTCATGGCTACCTTTTAAGAATCTCAGAATTCCTGTTGAAACTCGGATTTAGATTGATCATCATCACATAGCTTGATTGGCAAAGATGTGTAGTATTATGGCCAAAAGTAAACAGGCAACACAGTAAGTGAGAGCAGCTAGGTCCTCCAATCAGCCCCCCCATCTACCTTCAAAAGAGCATTCAGCCAACCAGTGCAATAAAGTAATGGCCTTAATCAATATTCATCAGTGTTTCTTATAATGATATTCTAATAAGAGTAAGATTATTTTTCAACAAGTACTCTGTTCATATTCATCATCTAGTTAAAAAAAAAGAATACACAAAAATTGCCAAGAGTTTTGTCATGAATTGTAAAACACTTTGAAATACTAGATGTAATTAAAGTCATATTACATTTTGCCCATTGACAACCTAGAATTTTGCAAGGTCATAGAATTAATATTGAAAGTATATCCAAATATTTTGCTTGCTTAAAGAATCAAATATTTCATAAAGGTTATCTCTTAACATCAAGTGATTATCTTCTGTTGAATGGGTTATATACTTAGTAGTTGCCATAAAATTCATTGGGATATTTCATTTAATTTGGTTTCTTTGTTTCATGGCATATCAGCCTTTTTGAATTATTAAATGCCAAAGTCATCTTTTGTAGAAGAATGGTAGTGGTACTATTTAAAACATATCTTGAAGGATAAGGTGGTTCATATTGTTCTTTAAGGTATGGAACATTTGGATTAATATCTCCATCTCTTGAATTTTATTCATAGAAGAAATATTATCAATTATTAATTCTTTTATTTGTATTCCTTTCATCTTAATTTCAATTGCTTATTACTGCAATCAGACTATCATTCTATGACAGTAAACAGCATAAACTGGTGAGATTTCAATCCACATCTATTTATATCATTAGCCTCAATAAAAAAAATAATTCTCAATGTTATTGATAATTTTTATTATCTTTCATCCTCCTAATCCTAATTGTTTTTTTTTTATCACAACTTACTCTGTCCATTACTTGTACAACAGTGAGAAACAAGAATAAGAATTAAGCTCATATATACTTCTGCCACAGATTCTACTGTTTGTAATATGTTAAATAAGAAATCCACTTGGCAGGAAATAGATTCACCAATCATATTTTTTATGTTAAAAAGTTAATCATTGTGTGAAAACTTTCACTGAGTTTTGCAGAAAAATATTTAGATTTGTGATACTTTAGGGATATATGAATTTAAACATTTTGGATCAAATTTTGTCAATAGATACATTTGTTATCTGTATTAATTAAATGCTTAGGAAGTATTGAATTACTAGTTTGTAAGCATTTGAATCCATTTGGGTGAAAAAGGCAAATTTTATAAATACTGTTTGTAGTATAAAAATGCAAATTTTATAAATACTGTTTGTTACATATACGAGTTTTACCTAATATTATTTCTTTATGAGTTATTACTGATGTGGTCATTGAAGTTAAAATATTTTGTGTAGCTAACAGTTTTGTATTTGTACTCAAGAATGGAGGGCAGATAATATTACCATTTATACAAAAATGGCAGTTGAGGTTGTAGAGTTCTGCTGGCTCTTGTTATGTTAAAAGGAAGAACAAATGAGTTGAAGATATTGATAGTTTTCAACTTGGAAGTTTTATCAACAGCTTGAGACGAAAGGAACCTTTGTGCTGTAAGTCGCAGGAAGAAGAAAATGGTTGTAAATGATAGAGCTGGTATTAAGACTCTGTCGTCAGGGCAGGAATTAAAATGCTGAAGTCAAGGCAGAAGTTGAAAATATCCAATTTATTTCTCCGAGGATCCTCTGGTTTAGAAGGAAAGATGAATGATGAAAGAATGATTTCCCAGACACCAATGGTCCATAAATTGGGATTGCTCTCCTCATAATGCTTAGTGGAGTGCTGCGGTGGTGAGAGTAGAAAAGATGGTCTGTCCTGCTGCTAGCCTGTAAGGAAGTGAAGAGAAAGAATGTACTCTGTCATGTTGACTGGCTTGTCCTGCTGCTGGCCAGTGGGGAAGCGAGTGGTTAGTGTGGGCTTTTTTGTTGCCCCAGGCAGAATGGCATCAGTCATTCTCATTGGGCGAAAAAGCATACAATACAACATGGAATCCTGAAAGACCTCCACAAAAGGAAACATGGCTACATGCTTTAAAAATTTCTTTTCACACTGAACCGTTACAATACAATATGGAAACACAAGTTCAGACCTATACAAGCAAGAAACAGGTGTTCCTCAAGACAGTATTTTGTCTGTCATGCTTTTTATCCTCAAAATCAACAGCATCACAGAATCTATTAGCACAGGAATTGAAAAATTCCTTGTGTAGATAACTTTGCCTTAACATACCCATCACTAAACATGCCTACACTTGAAAGACAGATGCAAAACTACCTTAACAAGATAGAGAAATCGACCTCTGAAAATGGCTTACAATTCTCAAAAGCAAAAACTGTCTGCATACACTTCTGTAAAAAGACAAACATCACCTTAACCCCAAAATAAATATTGATGGGCATACAATACCTGAGGTTCAACAAGCAAAGTACTTAAGTATAATATTCAGCAATAAACTAAAGTTTAAAGCACACACAGAATATCTGCAACAGAAATGCTTAAAGGACTTAAAACTCTTAAAAATATGAAAAATGAACTGGGGTTCAGACCTCAAGGTCATGCTTAGAATCTATAGATCACTCATCCGAACCAAACTTGACTACAGATATTCTATCTACACTGCCACACACAACTCCTTCTTTAAAAAAATTGCAAACCACACATAACCAAACCCTTAGATTAAGACTGAGAGCCTTCCGTACCTCCCCAACACAAAGCTTATATACCAAAGCCAACAAACCACCATTAACCTTTTAAATGGGAAAAATCATCTCTCCAATATGTATTAAATTTTCAATTGGGTCCAAACAATTCAACTCATCAAAAAACAAATAACTCCTAATTCAAACAATTCTACATCAGTAAACCTTTTAGCTATCCCCCACCACATTTGGCCTCTGCATCAAAGAAGCAATATAACATATAAACCAAAACACCAACAATATTTCACCACTCAAAATGAGCAATTTACCTTCATGGACAATCACCAAACCTCATATAGATTTAATATTAATACAACAGGCAAAAACAAAACCAACAACCTCATCTGCTAAAAACAGATTCAAATAACTTAAAGACTAGTATTCATACTATACTGCCTTTTATACTGATGGGTCAAAAACTGTGGATGGAACAGGAGCAGCCACTAATATAAGTAGCTACAAACAAATCAGACTAATAATGCTCCCATCTATTCAGCTGAATTGCAAGCAATTAAAATGGCACTGGACATGATCAAGATCTCAGATATGGGTAAATCCATAATATTCTCAGACTTTCTATCCAGTCTAGTAGCAATCCAAGAGGGAAACCAAAACCATCCATACATACAAGAGATACTAGAAACATACCACTATCTAACAGACTTTGGTGAAACAGTGATCTTGGCATGGGTTCGGAGCCATGTTGCCATTAGGGGAAGTGAAATGTCCAACACACTTGTAATAGAAGCAACTAAAATGATAACAACTCTTAAACTTCCTTTCACAGACTACAAAACTAAAATCAAACACTTCATAAGAAGAAAATGGCAAACAATATGTCCCCAAAGAACAAACTCTATGAACATCAACTCACTATTAAACTGGAAATCGCAGAACCATTACTTAACCTAATCAAAATTGGATACACATACCTAACACATGCCTACCTGCTCAAGGAAAAATTTGCACCTTGGTGTACCTGCTGCAATCAATTACTCACAGTCAATCACATATTGATTGACTGCAAAAAATATGGGAACCATGCAACAACCCTCACCCTGTTATTCAAAGATGTACCTGCCTCACAAATAATAGAGTACCGGAAAAAAAATAAACTACTTCCAACTTCTATAGAACTAACACTAAATGCTTGAAATCGGTGTGACTGTGTATTAACACAAAGTGAGCTTTGCTGATTTAGACTTTGCTACCTATAAAATATTTGTTTTCAAATTATACATATCACATATATGTATAAACTGTGTTTAGCATTGAATTACCTGCTGGGGTTGATATGCCTTAAAACCAAACCCTCCCAACTGACTTTCAAAACCAAGTAATCCCCTTACTTCCACCTAGTGTCAAAGGAAGGACCACATCTACACAGAAGATTCAGGACATCCTGGAGTTTTTTCTAGTCATTTTTAATTACTGTAGTCATTCACCCATGACTGTCTGGCCTACAACTAGTGCTTTGGTCTAACTCCTCAGAGGTCAGCTGGCCAGTTCTGTAGATCATTTGTCAGCTTTTTCTTATTTTATTTTCTTCTCTCTCTACTTACCCAGAAATTAGCCTCCCATTCCCTTTATAATTTGGCCCTACCATATCACATTACAATTATAGAAGTTATATAATTTAATTGTAAAATACAAAAGTCATGTCTTGTGACACTGTAATACTGAAATTTTTCATTATTCTGAAATTAGACCATGATATATGTGACCAAGATATATATATATATATATATATATATATATATAGTCTGAAGATATCTCACAATAAAAATTGTACTCTCTAACGGTTTCTCTCTATGATTGGAAAATAGTTTGCATTTGCCTTTCTTTGTTGGAAAGCAATGACTGTCTCTTTTCTTTCTCTTATACATGTCATCACTCTGATTATATTCCTACAATCCGCCTCATCTCCAATCTAATACATATGAAATATCTGCTCATGTTCTACTTCCCTTTTCTCCTTTTTTCTTTCCTCTGGGACATGTGTTTTGGTTCAGGTGCCTGAATGTACGAGAGCAGAAATTTCAACTACAATACATATATATATATATATATATATATATATATATATACTGGATGGCAACTGAAAGACTGAATGATATAAAACAAATATAACTTTTACAAACTCTATTTTTTGAATTCTTTATTATCATATTTGGAAATACAATTAATGGATTTTTTTTCAGTATTATGTATGAAAAACAAACATCCTTCAAATGACCACCATTTTTCCAGTTCACAAATACAGGCCCTTTCTACAGCATTTTCCATGAACTTATGCAAATTTTCTGATTCTAAATGTCAGATTTCAGTTTGACTGTTCTTAAGTTCTTGAATTGTTCAAAGTTTATTTCTGTAAACTGTTCTTTAAAGCAGTTCCACAAAAAGAAAGTCTGGTGCCATCAAATCAGATAAATGTGGAGGCCAAACAAATTTATCATTCTTTTTAGAATTATTCATTCACTGAAAATTTCTCACAGGAGGTCTATTGTTACCCTTGCAGTGTGCTCAGTAGCTCCATCCTGTAGGAACCATACCTTCTTCAATCACTGCAGGTAAAAGATTTTCAAGCATTGACCTATATAGGCCCCATTAACTATTTTTTTTTTTTGGTTGACCTTTCTCACTTTCAAAGAAATAGGAGCTGATAACTTTTTTTAACCATTACAACACACCAAACAGTGCATTTTTCTTAATGCAATCGATGCTAATGCATCCCAAAATCTGCTATTTTGTTTGTTGATGTACCTGTTTAAATGAAAATGGGCCTAATCATTCATCATCATATAACATTTTTTGTTCAAAAAGTTATCGTTATCTCTACTTAGGTGTTGAAATCCAATGTTGTATTTCAAACACTGCTGAATATCTTGGGATATTAAAATTTGGACCATTTGAATCTGGAATTTGGAAATATTTTTAAAGCCAGTTTCAGAATCTTCTCTAGTGATGTTCTGGTGATGCTAAGTTGAGCTGAGCAATGACGAGTAGTAGCTGATGGGTCCTCAAGGACACTCAGCCATACGGCTTCTACTGCTGCATCAACACACACAGTGTGCTTAGGACCTCTTCTTGGAAGATCGCCAACTGATCCAGTTCTTTCAAACAGGATGATTAGGTTCCGAAACATATTAATGCTAAGAGATAATCTGACATTAAAATGCTGCTGGTATTTTCTCTGAGTTTGAATAATTGATCTTTCGTTAGAATAGAGAAACTCGGTAAATTTTACTTGTTGCTTGACATCATACGTAGCCATTTTAATCTGCAAGAGATTTTCTATAATCTGCAAAAAAGAAAATAAAAAGAATTAAAAACAAACAATTAATGACTTTTTCAAGCCCTCCAGTTTTTCAGTGGCCATCTTGCATGGGGGGGTAGTCAGAAAGTTTTAATCCTCATCCAGAAAGAAGAGAGCATAGCTTGATATTTTTGTTGTAGCATCACACTACCACTTTTTATAAAACTAGAAAAACTAATTCAGATCTTTCTAGTTTTGTTAGAAGTGGTTGTGTGTTACCACAATGAAAATGTTCACCTTTGCTCTCGTGTGTGTGTGTGTGTGTGTGTGTGTGTGTGTATATATATATATATATATATATATATATATTTAACAGCATGGATGTCTATCTGCAGATAAGCATCCATACTATTAAATATATATAAAAACTAATATATATTTATCTATTATATTATGTAATGGGTCTATCACAAGTATTGACCACTCTTCAAATTATACCGCATTTGGTCTACCACTAACCCACCAAGTGAGATAGTGACAACCATTAACTGTCGTAATATTCATCAAAATTTTATATAAAATTCTAATGAATATGAAAACTTTCTTACCTCTATAGATAAGCAGCTGCTGAGTGCATATCAACCAAACCAAGAGCCAAATGTAGAGTTCCCTGGGAGTCAATAGCAGTTAGGGAAAAATGAGATAACTTTAAAAAAAGCATCCTTACTTAACAAAAGAAACCCAACAAATGCCATTGCATAAAAACTTTAATAAAAACCAGAGTGAACTAACACATACCAAAAAAGATACACGAATACATTCATGGTCAAATCAATAAAAACAGAAAATCAGGAGAAGATAGAAAATCGCAATTAGCATGGCAGACTGTAAATGAAGTCGTGGAAAGAAAAGTACCTTGAGAGCAAAACTAAAAGCTGCCAACTAAGAAGACTTCAGAAGAGGAAAGAACATTTCAAGTATCTGCTTGAAAACCCTCTTGAAATCAATGATAAGCCTACCAAAAAAATTATCAACAGCTAACTTGACATCAAAGTAGGACAATTTATAGAGAAAGAATTTGAAGCAGTACTGAAAAAAATCAAATACAGAAAAGCTGTGAGCCACAAGGAAATACCTCCTGACGTATGTCAGACAAGAAAATTTGATGAGATACTTCTTTGATTTTGCAACACTGTATAAACAAAACACACTAAAGAAATGGACAAAATGCTGTGTCCTCCCCTTCTCCAAGAATGTAGAAATTTTGGTAAGGAACTGGTGATCCTGTTTCACCAATCAGCAGCAGCCCCTTGGGGTCATGTGGCGTCCATCATAAAAAGGAACTCCACTGGAGACTCTCTCTTTTGGTTCCACTACCAACAACTGTTAGCATCAGGTCCATCGTAGCAGCCCCTTGATGGCATACTTATTTGGTACCTTCCACCACTGGGACCCAAGAGCAACGAACGCACATGCTAAGTTAAAAGGAACAGGACACACACAGTTAAATTCCAGCAGGCATTTTATCTGCAAACCTACTTCACTACTTTACCTTATCAAACCCACTTTATCTACCTTTACCTTCACAAACCTTATCAAACCCACTTTACCGTGTCAAACTTTAACTTCAACAAACCTAACCTTACTTTATCTTACACCTTGAACTCTTACTTGAACTCTCTTTTGTGAACTCTTCCAATTCGTTGTTTATTCCATTTGGTGTAAAACCCTGTTTATTGTTGTTGTTGTTGTATATAAATTTTGTTATACGTATAAGTCGTTCGTCCCTTTCTTCAAAAGCTCTCACCCAAAATCTCTACTGCTGTTTAAGTAAGGTTTATTCTTTTACAAAACATAGGAATAAACCGGGCTTTTCAGGGCTTATAAAAATCCCCATAAGAAAGGCAACTTCAGAATCATTAAAAATTACATAACTCTCACTGTTATAGCAGCTAAAGTTTATAATACTCTGTTTCTCAGTCATATCTTAGCTGAAGTCAAGAAAATTCTTTAAAAAATCTGGATGGCTTTCAGATAATTTGATTCACACCATCACAGATTCTGATTACCTGTTGAAGCACCAAAAGAGTATGTGCAAAAAAAGGCAATACCATTATTCGTAGATTTCTCCAAGTCATTTGATTCCATAGACAGAAGGAAGATGTAGCAAATACAGCTAGCAAATGGTCTTCCTCATAGAAATTGTTACATACTTTACATAAACACAATAGCAATGGTTCACTTACTCAAAGGTGACACCAACAACTTCAATATTGTCACTACAGTCTTTCAAAGAAATTTATTAGCACTATATATGTTTATAATCTGCCTAGATTACGTACTACAAACATCAATAAATCTAATAAAAGAAAAGAACCGGATGATATCCTACAGAAACTAAGACAGATGCAAACTATGCAGATGATCTACTGCTTCTTGCAAATACACCTGCCCAAGCTGAATCCCTGCTGCCTAGCTTGGAACAAGCAGCAAGAAACCTCTACATGAATGCAAATAAAGAGTTTATGCATTTTAAACAAAGAGGAGTCATCTCCATTTGAAGTGGCAAGCCTCTAAAATTAGTAGACCAGTTCACATACCTCGGTAGCAATATCTCATCTACTGAAAGTGATGTTAAACTACACATCAAGAAGGCATGGATTGCTATTGATAGGTTATCAATATGAAAATCTAATCTCTGATGAAATACTATGGGATTTCTTCCAAACTGTGGCTGTATCACTACTACTGTATGAATGCACCACCTGGACTCTAACAAAACACTGAAAGAAAAATCTATGTGGGAGCGACACAAGAATGCTACATTGTTTTGAACAAATCCTGAAGACAGCACCTCAAAAAGTAGCAGCTGTATGACCATTTACCTCTCATCTCACAAACCATCCAAGTAAGATGAAGACATGCTGGACTACTTCAACATTGTCACTCGAGTCTTGCAAAGAGATACATGAGCATCATATGTGTTTATAATCTGCATAGATTACATACTGACTACTTCAACATTGTCACTAGAGTGTGCCAAAAAGATACATCAGCATCATATGTGTTTATAATCTGCATAGATTACATACTGACTACTTCAACATTGTCACTTGAGTGTGCCAAAAAGATACATCAGCATCATATGTGTTTATAATCTGCATAGATTACATACTGACTACTTCAACATTGTCACTAGAGTGTGCCAAAAAGATACATCAGCATCATATGTGTTTATAATCTGCATAGATTACATACTGACTACTTCAACATTGTCACTAGAGTGTGCCAAAAAGATACATCAGCATCATATGTGTTTATAATCTGCATAGATTACATACTGACTACTTCAACATTGTCACTAGAGTGTGCCAAAAAGATACATCAGCATCATATGTGTTTATAATCTGCATAGATTACATACTGACTACTTCAACATTGTCACTAGAGTGTGCCAAAAAGATACATCAGCATCATATGTGTTTATAATCTGCATAGATTACATACTGACTACTTCAACATTGTCACTAGAGTGTGCCAAAAAGATACATCAGCATCATATGTGTTTATAATCTGCATAGATTACATACTGACTACTTCAACATTGTCACTAGAGTGTGCCAAAAAGATACATCAGCATCATATGTGTTTATAATCTGCATAGATTACATACTGACTACTTCAACATTGTCACTAGAGTGTGCCAAAAAGATACATCAGCACCATATGTGTTTATAATCTGCATAGATTACATACTGACTACTTCAACATTGTCACTAGAGTGTGCCAAAAAGATACATCAGCATCATATGTGTTTATAATCTGCATAGATTACATACTGACTACTTCAACATTGTCACTAGAGTGTGCCAAAAAGATACATCAGCATCATATGTGTTTATAATCTGCATAGATTACATACTGACTACTTCAACATTGTCACTAGAGTGTGCCAAAAAGATACATCAGCATCATATGTGTTTATAATCTGCATAGATTACATACTGACTACTTCAACATTGTCACTAGAGTGTGCCAAAAAGATACATCAGCATCATATGTGTTTATAATCTGCATAGATTACATACTGACTACTTCAACATTGTCACTAGAGTGTGCCAAAAAGATACATCAGCATCATATGTGTTTATAATCTGCATAGATTACATACTGACTACTTCAACATTGTCACTAGAGTGTGCCAAAAAGATACATCAGCACCATATGTGTTTATAATCTGCATAGATTACATACTGACTACTTCAACATTGTCACTAGAGTGTGCCAAAAAGATACATCAGCATCATATGTGTTTATAATCTGCATAGATTACATACTGACTACTTCAACATTGTCACTAGAGTCTGCCAAAAAGATACATCAGCATCATATGTGTTTATAATCTGCATAGATTACATACTGACTACTTCAACATTGTCACTAGAGTCTGCCAAAAAGATACAGCAGCATCATATGTGTTTATAATCTGCATAGATTACATACTGACTACTTCAACATTGTCACTAGAGTCTTACAAAGAGATACATTAGCACTATATATGTTTATAATCTGCTTACATTATCTACAACAAATATCAATCGATCTAAAAGAAAATCCTTTAATACTAAAAAAGAAACTGTTACTGTTATAATGATGCTTTACAAAAACATGAAAACAGTGGTTTTCTCACCTGATGGAAACACCAACTTCTTCATCATTATTGCCAGAGTCTTGCAAGGAGATACATTAGCACCATGTTTGTTTATAATTTGCCTTGACTACATACTTTGAACATTGATAGATCTAATAAAAGAAAATGGTTTCACATTTATAAAACAAGGCAAGAAGCAGACGATATTCCACAGAAACCATAATAGACACAGACTATGCTGATGATCTAGTGCTTCTTGCAAATACACTTGCCTAAACTGAATCTCTGCTACATAACCAGGGAAAAACAGCTGGAAGCCTCTATATAAATGCTAATAAAACTGAGTTCATGCGTTTTCATTAAGAAGGAGCTATCTCCACATAAAGTGGCAAGCCTCTGAAATTAGTAGAACAGTTCATATATCTTGGCAGCAATATCTCATCTACTGAAAGTAATGCCATATGCTTAGCAAAGGCATGGACTGCTATTTACAAATTATTGATTATATAGAAATCTGATTTTTTTTATAAGATAAAATTGGAATTCTTCCAAGCTGTTGATGTGTCAGTACTACTGTATAGATGCATCATCTTATATATATAATGTGTGTGTGTGTGTTTTATTTTTGTGTTTTATGTTCTGCTTTATACATAAGTAGTTTTTTGATTACTTCTGTCATCTCCTCCACCTGTAAAGAATATATTTAACATTCAACAAGGCAACAAGGAAATAAAGAGAAAATAGGTAACTGTCCTATTCATGCTATCAAATGTTAATAGGCTGCTAGAAGAAAAAAAAAACATTATTAATGTATACTTGATGTTTTAACAATTTTTACAATTGACTCACTTTCTATGAACAAGGTGAAATAACCAACCAAGCAGAACTGGGTTATAAATATTCTAACTCTTGATAAGGTGGGTAAGCATTGTATCTAACACAAATTGCCAAAATTTTATTTGGTTATTTATTTGATATTAATGCATACCTCAGAATGTTCATATCTACCATGTTTATATGAATCCTATCAAAAATTGGGTTAGGTGAGGTTGGTTTTATGGCATGTTGACCTCTGTTATTCTATATCAAAGTCAGTTTAACACTTATGTCTCTAATATTTTTTTAGTTTAATGTACTAATGTCATTTTAAACAGGTAAACACTTCATACTGAAGTCCAATATCAATTTTTTAAGAATCAATCTATTAATGTATTTTAGAATCATTTTGAACATTATCTTAAACATAGACTGCCCAGTCAGCTGGGGCTGTAGAATACACCGACTGCACCTCTGCAGAGGGGTAATCCTCACCCCAACGAGTGTCCTGGATATGACACTAAACAGTCTGATGGTGAGGTCCTGGTAATGCTGAGGCTTTGGGGAATATGGAGCACCCCTTCATTGCCATTGCTCCCAGGTCCGCTCTGGCCCGGCATGGTAGCACCTGATAGGGCATTATCTATGGGTTAAATAGAACTAATGGCATACTTATGCTAAACTGAATTATTACATTAAACTAAATAGCTTGAAATAGAAATGTTTTTGACAATTAAACTGTACTTACATTTAAATTGTGTGCTCATGCTAAACTGAATTATTTCAAATAGAACTGTTTTTGACTTTGAAACTGTATTCACACTAAACTGAATTGTTTAACATAGAACTGTTTTGACATATAATTGTGTGTAAACAAAATCTGTACTTATACTAAACTGAATTAGCTGAATTAGAACTGCTTGACTAAACTGATTAGCTCAAAATAGAAATGTTTTTCACAATTAGACTGTACTTACATTTAAACGGCGTGCTTATGCTAAACTGAACTATTTGAAATTGAACTGTTTTTGACATTGAAACTGTACTTACACTAAACTGAGTTGTTATATATAACTGCTTGAATAGTTTGAAATAGAAATTTTTTTGACAATTAAACTGTGTATTTATGCTAAACTAAATTGTTTGAAATAGAACTGATTATTTACATAAAAATGGATTCGGCATTAAATAACCTACAAAGGTTGATATGCCATTGAACCCAACAAACCAACCAACCAACCAAATATTAAACATAGATAGGACCCTAAACATACATGACCACTCTGAGTCAGTGTGGACCTGGGAGTAATCATAATAAAAGGGGTAACTCCACATTTCCATGAACTCCAAAATTGGAGATTCCCCACCAAATACAGTTTGGTGTCATACCTGAGACACTGTATCAATATTTAATCAAGAGTGCTACTTTTTCAGTTTATTTCTTTGTCAGTCTTAACTTTAGCTAGAAAGAGTGTTTTCATGTCATTTCTGCCTTGGGTCAAAGCGTAGTATTGGAAATATCATTAGATATATTACAAAAAATTATCTTATGTGTTTAAAATAACCATGAGATATTTTCAAGTACAGATATTACAATATGATCCAAGCCAGATACAACAATCCATATATATAAAATCTAGTCATTTTTGTTGAGGCTAATAATGGTACTAATGAAGAGTGTATTGTGTTGTTATAAGACGTACGACATTGGGAGAAAAATTGATAATAATCACATCATCATTTTTATAAGAATTATGTTAGTTAATAAAAATGAAGAATTCTGTCAAAATTCCATTTTTAAAAATAAGATTCTAAGAGAATCTTTAACCTGGTTATACTAAGGTTAATTTATATACATATACACACACACACACACACACACTATTATCTAGTTTTTTGGGTTTTTTTGGCAGGCGAGGTTCAGACTGAAATCAACAGTGTATCCATAAACACTGATATTAAACCGAGCAAAAAGGACATTCTTTTGTGAATACCAATATACGCTTAAAATTGGTGACTTACTCTCATAAAACAACCACATAAATGATTCCATTTTTCTGCGGGGGAAATGTTTTATCAAATATAAATAATCATATTCACAATGTATGGTTTTTCTCTTCTTTTTTTTTTTTCCTAATAGATAATAAACTTTCCAGGATTTAAGAAAATTTTAATTTTAAAAATCATTTTAAATATTGTTTGTAACTTTGGATAAATTATCATTAACCAGTGAGTCACCTTGGAATGATATTCTCATCTGTGTTGTTTTTATCCCTATATTTTAGCCCATGCATTCTTCGGCCTTCTTCAGATATGCAAATATGAGAATCATATTTAACTTGGGCAGTAATGACACTCACCTGCTCACTATCAGCACAAAGAATTGTTAAACTTTCATTATCATCTCCTCCAATCTAAGTCTTGACCTTGGGCAGAGATGGGTTCTTCAGCTAGTTTAGATTGATTTTAATCAAGAAATACAGACAGAACAGCAACTATGTTATTAAATGGATAAAAGGTTTTGTTTCTTTACATACTTTCTTCAGATTCTTCCTTTCCCAATGTGATGAGAACTTTGTAGAATAGATAATACAGACATTCCACAACCTGGCAGATAGAGGGGGGAAAAAGCTAATGTAAACATTACTAGCTATAATATATCAGTTCTTTTTAGGCTTATCACATAACCTGTAATTTTCTCCAACTATATATTCTCTGCTTCTACATGTTTTATGCCTTGTCAAGGTTTATGCAGCTCTTTTACATATGTGTCTGCTCTGAATAAATAACACTTCACATAACATGAAGGTCTTAGAAAGTTAATATCTTTGTTATGCTTGCTGTTCTCTTCTTCAGCCAATAAGAAGTGATTTTTATGGCACATTTACT